>JAVJIF010011698.1:0-72613 GCA_038442645.1 Agave tequilana | reverse complement strand
GATAACAACCCCTTGCATAGAGACTTGAATTAAGAATGAATAGTTAAAGGTTAACCTAAAATCATAGATCACTTATTTTGTAAGAATGGATCATAAACTTTTCCATTTTACAAAAAGAATTTTCAAAAACACTAACATTTATTTTTCTTTTTTGGATTGTAATATCCTAGTCTAAAATACTGTATTTTTATTTCTAAAGTATTTATTTATTTTACTAGTTATTTTATTATTATTACTACTATCTCTTTTGATTATTAGTTTTTATTATTATTATTGTTATTATTATTCATATCTTTCCTTTTTCCTAGCCCATAACCATTACCATTGAGATTCTTATCCATTAATCCAAAACCCAATCCTAATCCAAATCCTATTTTATCAAATCTTTTCATAAATCTTAACTGATCCTAATCTAATTCCTAACAAAAATCAATCTATCCTAACTTAACCAAATCCAAATCCTATTTTCAAAATCATAACCTTAATTAATTCTATCCTAAACTACTCATTCACATCCTAATCTTAACTACTAAATCAAACAATTTAAACCCAACTGAAATTCTGATTTTTTTTAATTCCCTAATAACCTATAAAAACCCTAAACTTCTTCTCTCTTTCTACCTCCAAAGAAAAAAAATCATGACCCAGCTCTTCCCATCTCCTTCTTTCTTTTCTCCACAAGCGGAGCATAAGCAAAGGATCTTAAAGTGCAGAGATTGAGGAACATGATAGGGAGATCTAATCGAAGTAAGTAATCTATCTTCTCAATTTATTTGTATAAATAGTTTATTAAAAATCATGTCTATATCATGATCTCCATGAATATTTATGCATCAAAACCCAATCTAAAATTCAAGTAAAATACATGTGAGGATATACCAAACCATATTTTAAATTACATATTTTTTCGAATTTTACAGCAAAAGATTTCAAAAAAATAAATAAAAAAATAAAAGATTGGTCGCAGCTCTCGGCCAGGCCCAGAGCAGCTTGGCCTGTTCACTGGCCCAGGCCAGGGCTGGCCTGGCCCGGGCCAGGCGGCTGGGCCAGCACACAGGGCCTTGGGCCCTGCTATTCCAAAAAAAAAAGAAGAAAAGAAATTTAAAGGCCAACCAGACCCAGTCTGGCCTGGGCGGGCCTGGCCCGGGTCTCGCCAGGCTGAGCTACACAGAGGGGCCCAGAGTAAAAAAAAAAAAGTAAGAAAAAAAAAAAAAGAAAGAAGAAAGGAAGAAAGGAGAATTTGCACAATAAAATAATTACTTAAAAATATCAAAAAAATAGGGGAAAATATAAACAATAGTCTACAATAATTTCACTTTCTATGATAAAAATTTTAGATTAATACCAACATGAATTAACTCAAATCACCCACTTAAAACAATTTTTTCTTAATGATAAATTCAGACCCGTTAAGAATTTTCAAGGTTTAAAGTGTATTAAAAATTCAACAACAAAAAAAAAATTAGTTTAAACTAAACCTACTAAATTCATTAGACTTTGAGGATCATATTTCTAACCCCCAAACTAATTAATAAATATTAAAACTTCTTAAAACTCTCAAGTATAACATCCTTTTAAAAATCTAATAATTCCTCTGAATGAACTATGTAGATTTATCGGGGCCTTATGATTTCAGTGCTCTAGATTTGGGATCGAGTTCAAGTGAGTGTTTCTTTTCTTTGTGTAGTTTGTTGTGAGTGTTTTTTCCTCCTTCAGTTATACAAGAATTTTGTGATAAATAATTTTATTTAATTATGTAATTATGCTACAAATTTACTGAGATGATATTTAGAAGTTTTGCTTTGCATCATTTCCTTATTTATTGTTACTTGCATCATTTCATAGACCATCTGATATATTATACCAGTTTGTTTACCTATATCCTTCATGAGACATCATTGAGTGCAACACTATTTATTTAGTTGATCTACGTTATTTCATGTGTAGTCATCTACCATTGTTGATTCATGATTAGTTGTAGTATACCTTAGACTAGATTTGATCTTGTAATTGACCTAGTGTGAGAAATCTTAGCATATAAATTGATTGATCTTAAGGGTTGTTTGTTCGTGATTGAGGTTAAATGTGCATATTTGTAGATAAATGGTGTATTTATTTGAGGTGGTTAGCAGACATTTATTTTTGATGATATTTCAGATGGGAATTCATTTGGACAATGAGGATGGATTAAATAAGATATTACCTTAAGATTGGTTTATCTTGATGCTTGAATTATATGTGGACTTAGAGTTCAACTTGAGATTTACATGGGATCTTGATTTATATTTAAATGAGATCAATAATTGTCAGATTCTGATCATATGATAGAATATCTTAACTTGATCTATCACATAATACTGATTTTAGATTATTAGTTACAAGTATTTTATTTGGATATATTCACTGATAAATTATCTGAGTAATGATGTTTATAGATATCGAGATTGAGACAGAGACTTTCTAGATCTCATGTAGCTTGAGGATGTCCCGCTCCTTAGTTATTATCTTGATTGAGATTAGAACTATTGATGATGTAACTTAAACTATAATTAAATTTAGATCTTGGATTTGACTGGTTCATGATGGTACTTAACGAGTTGATATCTGAGTGACATTATCAGTATATTTGATTATTCTTATTGATGGTAAAACAGGTGAGAGTTTTGATTAGATATTGATGATTGATTAATTGGAGATTTTTTTATTAAAGAACGAGATATTAGACTCGGATTTGTTAGTGGACTCGATTGAGTTGGAGTTGACCTTGGGTTGAGGAGTAGACGTAAATTGGTTTGATCTGACCTAGTGGCATGTATGTACATAATTGACTAGTTTCTTGAATTTCTAGATCATGTGTTTGAACTTAATGGAAGTGAGAGTGTATGATGGTCTTAATTAAGATTGAATAGTGATGAATTGTTGGATATAGATGAATATGTATTTAATATATGAGACTTGATATATTGATGACTTGAGAATCTGAGTTGATTAAATATTTTACCCAGATTATTCTATTCATGCCAGCAGGTTATTATTCTAAATGTCATAATTTACTTGAAGAACTTCACTGATTATACGTGATATTTACCTGATAACTATATTGTCCATGTTACCATAATTGTGGGAAATTATTGTATACGGTAACAACACTCTCATGTTATACTGTTTCATGTCCTATTATATTGGTTCCCTATTCACTAACATTATATATCCTATTATACCACTATCATGATTACACATGTTGATGTCGTTACCGTGGCTATCACCGACCTGTCCCAGTAAACTAAGTAACATACACATTAAATAATCTTGACAAACTGATAACATGACATTAAACAACTAATACTGGGATAGGGGAGATTGATAGAGGAGACATCATCTGTATTTGGGGTGAACCTAGGATATAGGTTGCGCAACAGAAAGAGTGTCCACTGTAGGGTTCTCGTAGGGTGACTGGCACCCCGTCCTGTTTTTGTTTCTGTTATACATGTTCCTGACTACCTAACGGTAAGTCCTGATTCAGCGCCAGGAGTCTGGGCCGTGGTCCCGGGTATGTAAAGGACCCACCTATAGCATGGATAATGTCTCCAACCGATTAGTTTCAATAACATAGGATGCCAATTATCATGTGTGATAGGCGTAGTATGAGATGCGTCTATTACATGTGGCAATTGGTGTTCCCTGATATAATAATAATAATAATAAACTGTTCATAATTACTGTAATTGATTGTCGTTACCTGATACATGTATATTGTTGGACGCCCAATGTTATACCTGACCTGATTGGACATCTGACTCTAGTACTGACTGACTCTATCCGCTGATATAAATCGTGATAGAAACCTGATTTAATACCTGACTGGATATATACTCTACTGTGTACTATCCACATTACTGTTTATTTACTTATTCATGTCATTTCTTATCTAGTTTTATACTATTATCATATGTTCACATTTATATGCATATGCATCTTTCCAGTTTATTCTTATACATTCACTACGAGTTCTAACTTCTGAATTTGCATATCAAATCTGGGGCTATTTATTACTGATCAGGTATTTGGAGATGATCACAAGCATGTTGAGGAGCTGGAGTCTCTCTTTTCTTTACTATAGGTATTCTTACTCTTTTATTCATGTTATTTCCTAATTCTATCTGTATCATCTCCAGTTGCCATTTCTTTCCTTTATTCATCTACTATCATTGTGTTAGATATTTATATGTCATATTGCAGTGATATTGATTTATCGTAGTAGATTTTATAGTTGTTTAGGTTACTTTAAGCTTAGTATATGTGCGTGGGGTATTTTCCTCGTGAATATACGTCGTCGACTCTCGTCGCGACTCCATTTTCGCGTATTTTGGGAAGCGGGATCAGAGCATGTTTACTCAAAAAAGGACCTAGTTCTTATCGGTGACCTGAGACAAGTTATATTTACACTACAATAAACATATAATATTCACACGATGATATTGAGTCCACTTGAAAATTGATCGTCCTCCCTTTTAGAATTCATCTCTTGAATTTTTTGATGTCCCTAGTTCCAACTTTCTTCTAAAGTAATCTTGGTTCCATCTTGATCTTATTCTTCTTTCCGATTTCATTTCTTGATTTTGTCTCTTGGAATTAGTTACTCTATTCTGAAGCCGGTAACAGAGATTAGAGCGCGCAGCGGAAGCGTGGTGGACCCATGATACAGTGAGAAGCGGCATGGAAGTTTTATCTTCTCCCTTGATCTTCATTTCCTGTCATTTCCTGCTTTATCAAAATTTTGAGGACAAAATTTTATAATGTGGGTATAATGTAATATCCTGGTCTAGAATACTGCATTTTTATTTTCTAAAGTATTTGTTTTATTTTACTGGTTATTTTATTATTATTACTACTATCTCTTTTGATTATTAGTATTATATTATTATTATTTTTTTTATTATTCATATCTTTCCTTTTTCCTAGCCCATAACCTATTACCATTGAGATTCTTACCCATTAACCCAAAACCTAATCCTAATCCTAATCAAAATCTATCTTATCAAATCTTTTCATAAATCTTAACTAATCCTAATCTAAATCCTAACAAAATCATATCTATCCTAACTTACCCAAATCCAAATCCTATTTTTAAAATCATAACCTTAATTAATTCTATCCTAAACTCACTCACGTCCTAATCCTAACTATTAAATCAAACAATTTAAACCCAACTGAAATTCTGATTTTTTTTAAAGTCCTTAATAACTTATAAAAACTTAAACTTCTCTCTTTCTACCTCAAAGAAAAAAAAACTATGACCCAACTCTCCCCACCTCCTTCTTTCTTTTCTCCTCAAGCAGAGCATATACGAAAGGATCTTGAAGTGCAGAGATTGAGGAACATGATAGGGGAGATCAAAACCAAGTAAGTAATCTATCTTCTCAATTTATTTGGTATAAATAGTCTATTAAAAATCATGTCTATATCACGATTTCCATGAATATTTTAAACATCAAAACCCAATCTAATATCCAAGTAAAATAATGTAAGGATATACCAACCCATATTTTAAATTACATGTTTTTTTAGAATTTTATAGCAAAAGATTTCAAAAAAAAAAAAACTAAAGATTGGCCGCTGCTTTCGGCCAGGCTGAGAGAGCCAGCCCGGCCTATTTGCTGGCCTAGGCAGGGCCAGGCCGGCTGGGCCAGCACAGGGCCTTTCGCCCTGCTATTCAAAAAAAAAAAAGAAATTTAAAGCCGAACTAGTCCTGGCAAGGCCTGGGCGGGCCTGGCCCGGGTCTGGCGGGCTGCACGGGGCCCAAAGTAAAAAAAAAGAAAGAAAGAAAAAAGAAGAAAGAAGAAAGGAAGAAAGGAGAATTTGCACAATAAAAATAATTAGCTAAAAATATAACAATAGTTTACAATAATTTTACTTTCTATGATAAAAATTTTAGACTAATACCAAGATAAATTAACTCAAACTACCCACTTTAAAGCCATTTTTCCTTAATGGTAAATTCAGGCCCGTTAAGTATTTTAATGGTCTAAAGCCTATTAAAAATTCACAAAAAATAAAAATTTGTTTAAACTAAACCTACTAAATTCATTGGACTCTGAGGATCATATTTCTAACCCCCAAACTAATTAATAAAGATTAAAACTTCTTAAAACTCTCATGTAAAATATCCTTTTAGAAATCTAGCAATTCGTATTGAATGAACTATGTAGATTTATCAGGGCCTTATGATTTCAGTGCTCTAGACTTGGGATCGAGTTCAGGTGAGTGTTTCTTTTCTTTGTATAATTTTATTTAATTTTGTTGTGAGTGTTCTTTTCCTCCTTCAGTTATACAAGGATTTTGTGATAAAAATTTTTATTTAATTATGTAATTATACAACTAAATTTACTGAGATGATATTTAGGAGTGTTTGTTTTGCATCATTTCCTTATTTGTTGTTACTTGCATCATTTCGTATGACCATTTGATATATTCTACCAGTTTGTTTGCCTATATTCCTTCATGAGACATCGTTGAGTGCTAACATTGTTTATTTAGTTGATCTACGTCATTTAATGCGTAGCATCTACCACTGTTGATTCATGATTAGTTGTAGTATACAATAAACTAGATTTGATCTTGTAATTGACCTAATTGTGAGAAATCTTTGAATATAAATTGATTGATCTTGAGGTTGATTAGTTCGTGATTGAGGTTAAAAGTGCATATTTGTTGATAAATAGTATATTTATTTGAGATGGTATCAGACATTTATTTTTGATGATATTTTAGATGGGAATTCATTTGGATAATGAGGACGGATTAAATAAGATGTTACCTTAAGATTGGTTTATCTTGATACTTGGATTTATATATGGACTTAGGGTTAAACTTGAGATTTACAAAGGATCTTGATTTATATTTAGATGAGATCAATAATAGTAAAATTCTGATCATATGGTAGAATATCTTAACTAGATTTTTGATCTATCACATAATATTGATTTTGGATTATCAATTGTAAGTATTTTATTTGGATACACTCACTGATAAATTATCTGAGTAATGATGTTTATAGATATCGAGGTTGAGTACAGAGACTTTCTAGATTTCATGTAGCTTGAGGATGTCCCACTCCTTAGTTATTATCTTGATTGAGATTGGAACAATTGGTGATGTAACTTAAACTATAATTATATTTAGATATTGGATTTAACTGGTTCATGATGGTAGTTATTCGAGTTGATATCTAAGTAATATTATCAGTAGATTTGATTATTTTTATTGATGGTAAAACAAGTGAGAGTTTGGTTAGATATTGATGATTGATTAATTTGGAGATTTTTTTATTAAAGAACGAGATATTAGACTTGGATTTGTTAGTGGACTCGATTGAGTTAGAGTCGACCTTGGATTGAGGAGCAGACGTAGATTGGTTTGACCTAACATGGTAGCATGTATATACATAATTGACTAGTTACTTGAATTTTTAGATCTTGTGTTTGAACTTAATGGAAGTGAGAGTGTATGATGGTCTTAATTAAGATTGGGTAGTGATGATTGGTTGGATATAGATGAGTATGTATTTTATATATTGAGACTTGGATATATCGATGACTTGAGAACTGAGTTGATCAAATATTTTACCCGGATTATTCTATTCATGCTAGCAGGTCATTATTCTGAATATCATGATTTACCTGAAGAACTTGACTGATTATACATGACATTTACCTGATAACTATATTTTCCATGTTACCATAATTGCTGGGAAATTATTTTATACTGTATCAACACTATTATGTTATACTTGCTTCATGTCCAGTTATACTGGTACCCTGTTCACTGACATTATATATCCTGTTATACCAGTATCCTAATGATACATGTTGATGTCGTTACCGTGCCTATCACTGACCTGTCCCAGTAATCTAAGTAACATGCACATTAAATAATCTTGATAAATTAATAACATGACATTAAACAACTTATACTGGGATTGGGGAGATTGATGGAGGACACAACGTCTATATTTTGGGTGGACCAGGATATAGGTTGAGTAGCCGAAAGAGGATTCCACTGCAGGGTTCCCGTGGGGTGACTGGCACCCCGTCTTGTTCTTGTTCCTATTATACATGTTCCTGACTACCTAGCGGTAGGGCCGATTCAATGCCAAGAGTCTGGGCCGTGGTCCCGGGTATGTACTGTTGGCCCAAAAGGTTACACTCTCTATTTGTTTAAGTTCTGAGATAACAAAACACATAGAAGCTATTTGGTACTAATAAGTTGTTTAGTATGAGTTTCAGGTTGTACTAGTCATGATGGTCTTTTAAGTATATTGCAAGGATTATGATGCTAAAAGGCAAAGGCGCAAGAGGACGTTTTTTTTTAGGAGAGAAGGCTCTAGCTTGGTGTAACGCAGCTCAGAGACTTCCTTTCTCAGTTTTAAAATTTTTAGTTTGTTAAAGGATAGTGTATAGTGTTGAAGCTCAATATTCCCCACACACAAGATTTTGCACATGATTTTTCTAAAGATATTTCTCCTATATATAAGATATTTTTACAAACATATTCTAATACTTACAAACTCTATTTTATATAGTATACCAAGTCTTGATCAAAATTAATTTGAAAATTATTAAGATCTTCAAAACCATTTTCAAAAGAAACTGTTTTGGCCTGTTGCGGTCGACCAGAGTGTCGACCGGCTCTGTTTCAGGTCAGAACGGTCGACCGCGCTTCTGACCGTTTGGGTGTGTGCATGTGTGCACGTTACCCGGTCGACCGGGCGGTCGACCGGACCCAATGTCGGTCGACCGAGCTTGGCCGACTGAAAGCACCTAAGTCTCTGTTTGGGACGGTTGACCGGGCGGTCGACCGTGGGCTGGCAACGGTATATTTTTTTTTGAAAACCGGTCGACCGGCCGGTCGACCGTGAGCTAAATTCAGCCCAAATGGCTAGTTTTTTAAACACGTTTTAAAATGTGCTTTTCTTCTCTAAACGAATTTGAGGGCTGGATTTGGGTCTAATCTTTCCTAATTATTCATTATAACAGTTTACCTTTTAATCCCTACCTTTATCCTATAAATAGGGATGATTAGGGTTGAAGAGATTACAACAATCCTTTGCAAAAGAAATCAAGTTTAAGTCTTTCAAAAGAAGTTTTTGCTCTCAGTTTTTGTGCTCAAAATTCTCTCTTTTCACTGAAGTTTTTGATTCAAAACTCTCTTCAATTTTGTTTCTTTTTCACTTACAAAACTTGAGCTTCAATCCTACACATTATTCTCTAGGGTTTTTGTAAGGGAAAAAGTTTTTCGAAAGAGGGTTTGTGGTCTTTTGATCACCAAGATATTCTTGTATTTGTGGCTCCACTACCTCTGGACTAGAGGAGTGTGATAGAGGAGTTGGGTGATCCCTTGTGGTTGTAATTCTTTGTGTAAGTTATAGTGGTTCTTAAATCCTTCTGGGTGAAGGCGGGGACGTAGAGCTGGGTGCTCGAACCTCGAAACAAATCTCAGTGTTTGCGATTGGTTTATTTGTGTTATTACTTGCTTTATATTCATTGATATATTGTCGATCAATACTCATACAACAAGATTGCATTGCGCACCTCAAACTCTTATCTAGAGGAATCACGAGAAAGGAGTTCAGAGCCCTTCACGGGGTATTCGGCTTCTAATCTTGTTCTGGGTGATCATTGCATCATAACATTTTAAATTTGTGCATTGATTAGCATTATCACCTATTCACCCCCCCTTTAGGTGATTTCAATTGGTATCAGAGTTAGGACTCTAGTTTTTGGCTTCACATCCTTAGAGAGATCCTATAATTTGCTAATCACTATTTTCATATCTTCATTCATACACTAGTAAAGATGGCCGATAACATTAAGACCCCTCCCAAATTTGATGGACTCAACTTTCCCATATGGAAAGTTAGGATAATCATTTTTCTACAATCTCTAGGTAGTCTAGTTGCTAAGTCTTTGACCAAGCCTTTTATTAGACCCGAAAGTGAGGAGGACACTTGGTCCGAACTTACCTTCAAGGAATTTGATGCTAATTCAAAGGCTCAAAATGCCCTACTCTCAGCTTTGAATGAGGATGACTTAACACGGGTTATCCATTGCAAATCCGCCTATGAGATTTGACAACACTTAGTGGTCACTCACGAGGGAACATCACAAGTCAAGAGAGCTAAAATAGATCTCTTGCATTCTCAATATGAAAGTTTTAAAATGCTAGAAGATGAAGTATTGATAATATGATTACCAAGTTTACTAAGATTACAAATGCTCTTTCTTCTTTAGGTGATGAAATAAGCAACGACCAAAAGGTGCGTAAGGTGATTCGTGCTCTTCCTTCGTCATGGGAAATCAAAGCTACCACCTTGAAGGAGTTGAATGACAAAGACGAGATGGAGCTCATAAGTCTTATTGGAAACCTTAAGACTCATGAGATGGAGAAGAAGGCTAGAGAAGATGCGGTACCTCAAAAGAAAAAGTCAATAGCTTTCAAGTCTTCCTCCTCTAACTACGATGATGAAGAAGATGAAGAAGATAATGAAGAGCTATCTCTTCTTGTGAGAAATGTAAAGAGAATGTACAACAAGAACAAGCTCAACTATAGAAGGCGATGGGAAGGGAAGGAGGAGAAAAGGATCATATGCTACAACTGTCGGAAACCCGGACACATCATGGCCGATTGTCCAGATTTCAAGAAAAAGATGTCTTCCTCCTTGAAGCAAAACAGGCCGATTGAAAAGAAGGTGTACAAAGCCACTTGGGATTCGGAACGTGAATCCGAAGATTAAGTCGACACGACAAATGTGTGTTTCATGGAAAACACACCTAAGATAACTGCCCAACCACTTGATGATGAAAGTGAAATAAGTAGAGAAATGTTAGTGCATGCTTTCGTTGAACTCTCAGAAAGTTTTGATGATAAAAAGGTAGAGTGTTCAAAATTAAAAAAGGAAATTGAAATGCTTAAAAATCAACTTGCCATTTCTTCAAAAGAAAAGGATGAACTATCTTCTAATCTTATTTCAACGCAAAGAGATTTTGATGCCTATAGAGTTGCTTGTAAAGCTAAATATTCTAAAATTGATGAAAATGAGTTTTCCATGTTAAAAACAAAAATCAATGATTTGGGAAATGTTTTAAAAGAATGTGCTTTTAACAATACTAAATTGGAAGAAATGTTTTCAAAGAAGCATATGCATACTCCACATGCTAAAAATGATAAAACATCTCATGCCAAAACTTCACATGTTCATCATGCCAACACTCACATGTCAATCATGCTAAAACTACTCATGCTCACAATTCACATGTTCGTAAGAAACATGCTCATTATACTTTTAAATATGGAAGAATTTATTAAAGTACTTATTGTGGCCGGAATGGCCATTTAGCTAAATTTTGCTATGATCATATAAATAGTACAAATAATCTTGTGTGGGTTCGAAACACTAACTCTTTAGGACCCAAGAAAATATCGGTACCAAAATCAAGTCTTAAATTATTTGATGTAGGTACACACCAAGGCTCCAAGACGAGGGGCGGTGGTACCTTGATAGTGGTTGTTCAAGGCATATGACATGGGACATCAATAATTTCACAACCCTATCAAGGTACGATGAAGGTGGCACCGTCACCTTCGGAGATGACTCCAAGGGCACCATCATCGGTATAGGTAACATTAAGATTGGTGCATCTCCTTTAATAGAAAATGTAGTTCTTGTTGATGGGCTTAAACATAACTTACTTAGTATTAGTCTACTATGTGATCGTGGTCTCAAAGTTGTGTTTGATGAATCTTCTTGCAAAATTTTTGATTGTAAAACCAATGATTGTATTCTTACTGGATTTCGTGAAAATAATGTCTAATTATTGACATGCTTAATTTGGATTGTTCTACTAAAAGTTTAAATGCTTTTGATGAGATTTCATGGTTATGGCATAGAAGATTAGGACATGCATCTTTTGATCACCTTGATAGAATTAATTCTAAGGAATTGGTGAAGGGTATTCCTTATTTGAAGTTTGAAAAAGACCGCATTTGTGGTGCGTGCCAACTTGGGAAACAAACCAAGTCTTCTTTCAAACCAATCAAAGATATCATGTCATCTAGGCTTTAGAATTAATTCACATGGATCTTTTTGGACCAACTAAAACTAAAAGCTTAAATGGAAATAGATATGTTTTTGTTTTAGTTGATGATTTTTCTCGTTTCACTTGGGTTTTCTTTTTGGAGTATAAAGATCAAACTTTTTCGCATTTTAAGATTTTTCGAAAGAGGGTTGAAAAAGAAAAAGGATTTTCGATTTTACAGATAAGAAGTGATAGAGGTGGTGAGTTTGTTAACCAACTCTTCATGACTTATTGTGATGAAAAGGGAATTAAGCATGAAATGTCATGCCCTAGAACTCCACAACAAAATGGAGTAGTTGAAAGGAAGAATAGAACTCTTCAAGAAATGGCTAGGACTATGATAAGTGAATATGGGCTCCCTCAATACTTATGGGCCGAGACCGTAAACACCGCATGCTACATATCAAACCGTATTTATTTGTGTAAAAATACTTTCAAAACCTCTTTTGAAATTTATCATTTAAGAAAACCAAATGTTTCATACTTTAAAGTTTTTGGATGCAAGTGTTTTGTTTTGAATACTAAAGATAATTTGGGTAAATTTGATGCTAAGGCTTATGAAGCAATCTTTGTTGGCTATTCTAGTACTAGCAAAGCATATAGAGTATTCAATAAATCATCTCATACTATTGAAGAATCTAAGCATATTAAATTTGAAGAATCTAATGCTATTATTGAGAATGTTGTAGAGATTGACTCATTAGGTGAGGACATGGAGAAAATATCCTTGAAGGACTCACCCATTCAAGATGACAAGCAAGAACCTATAGGTGAAGTTCAAAAGGATGAAGTGGAACAATCACAACCACTTCCTAAAGACTGGAGATACGCCTCAAATCATCCCAAAGATCTCATCATAGGTGATGTATCAAAGGGGGTAACTACTAGCTCCAAACTCCATGATTTGTGTGGAAATTTTACATTCATATCTCATTTTGAACCCAAAAACATCCTCGAAGCTGAGGGTGACTCATATTGGTTGCTAGCTATTCAAGAAGAGCTCAATCAATTTGAGCGCAACCAACTTTGGCACCTTGTTCCTAGACCCCATGATAGACCAATAATTGGTACTAAGTGGATTTTAGGAACAAGTTGGATGAGTCAGGAAATGTTATTAGGAATAAGGCTAGGTTAGTGGCCCAAGGTTACGCTCAAGTTGAAGGAATCGACTTTGAGGAGACCTTTGCACCCGTAGCACGGCTTGAAGCCATACGGATCACACTAGCTTATGCATCTTTAAAAATTTTAAACTTTTTCAAATAGATGTAAAAAGTGCATTTTTAAATTGTTTTATTGATGAGGATGCTTATGTTGAATAACCTCCCGGTTTTGTGGATCATGTACATCCAAATTTTGTTTTCAAGTTAGATAAAGCATTGTATGGTTAAAACAAGCTCCAAGAGCTTAGTATGAAAGGCTTTCTAGTTTTCTTCTTTCAAATGATTTTGTTAAAGGCAAAGTAGACACCACATTATTTACTAACATGTTGATAGTGACATTCTTATAGTTCAAATATATGTTGATGATATAATCTTTGGTTCTACTAATGAGTTACTTTGCAAGAAGTTTGAACAATGCATGCAACGTGAATTCGAGATGTCATTAATGGGTGAATTGAACTATTTTCTTGGACTCCAAATCAAGCAAATGCGTGATGAGATTTTCATATGTCAAGCCAAGTACTCCAAAGAACTCATCAAGAAATTTGGGCTTGAAGACTCAAAAATTTGCAACACTCCCATGGCCACCACCACCAAGCTTGATAAGGATGATCAAGGTAAGTGTGTTGATATAAAATTGTATAGAAGTATGATTGGTAGCTTGTTGTATTTAACGGCTAGTAGGCCAGATATTATGTTTAGTGTGTGTCTTTGTGCTAGATTCCAATCGTGTCCCAAAGAATCTCATTTAATTGCGGTAAAACACATTATTCGTTATGTTAAGGGCACTATTGGAATGGGTCTTTGGTATCCGAAAATTGGAGAATTCTCAATGACGAGTTTTTCGGATGCCAACTATGCGGGTTGTAAAGTGGATAGGAAGAGTACTAGTGGAACATGTCAATTTCTTGGTAATTATCTTGTTTCATGGTCTTTCAAGAAACAAAATTCGGGAGCCCTCTCAACCGCCGAGGCGGAGTATGTTGCGGCGGCGGCTTGTTGTGCACAAGTCCTTTGGATGAAACATACTCTCCTTGATTATGATTTGCATTATGACCATATAAAAATATTTTGTGATAATACTAGTACTATTCATATGACTAAGAATGCAAATCAACATAGTAAGACCAAGCACATTGAGATTCGATATCACTTCCTTAGAGATCATTTTGAGAAAGGTGATATTGATATTGATTATGTTTCTTCCGATTTTCAACTTGCCGATATTTTCACTAAATCACTTGACTATAATAGATTTTCTTTTATATGTGGTGAACTTAATGTTTGTGTTGTTGAATAAGGAAGTTTTCTTGCTAATATATCCCTTTTTGATGTATGACAAAAAGGGGGAGAAATATGTGTTTTATGGTTATGGTGGTTTGATGATGGTTTGGTGGTTTGATGTTGTTTATTCAAAATTTTCAAAAATTCAGAAAATTCAAAAATTCTCTCATAACAAATTGTTTTATACTTGTTTAATATAACATTATTTGAGGGAGAGTTTTTACCTCCCTTTTATATCTTGTGTTATAGCCTATATGTTTTGTCATCATCAAAAATGGGGAGATTGTTGGCCCAAAAGGTTACACTCTCTATTTGTTTAAGTTTTGATGATAACAAAACACATAGAAACTATTTGGTACTAATAAGTTGTTTAGTATGAGTTTTAAGTTTGTACTAGTCATGATGGTCTTTTAAGTATATTGCAAGGATTATGATGCTAAAAGGCAAATGGCGCAAGAGGACGTTTTTTTTAGGAGAGAAGGCTCTAGCTTGGTGTAACGCGGCACAGAGACTTCCTTTCTCAGTTTTTATAATTTTTAGTTTGTTAAAGGATAGTGTATAGTGTTGAAGCTCATTATTCCCCACACACAAGATTTTGCACATGATTTTTCTAAAGATATTTCTCCTATATATAAGATATTTTTACAAACATATTCTAATACTTACAAACTCTATTTTATATAGTATACAAAGTCTTGATCAAAATTAATTTGAAAATTATTAAGATCTTTAAAATCATTTTCAAAAGAAACTGTTTTGGCCTGTTGCGGTCGACCGGCTCTGTTTCAGGTCAGAACGGTCGACCAGGCGGTCGACCGCGCTTCTGACCGTTTGTGTGTGCACGTTACCCGGTCGACCGGCGGTCGACCGGACCCCATGTCGGTCGACCGAGCTTCGGCCAACTGAAAGCACCTAAGTCTCTGTTTGGGACGGTCGACCGGGCAGTCGACCGTGGGCTAGCAACGGTTATATTTTTTTGAAAACCGGTCGATCGGCCGGTCGACCGTGAGCTAAATTTCAGCCCAAACGGCTAGTTTTTTAAACACGTTTTAAAACGTGTTTTCTTCTCTAAACGAATTTGAGGGCTGGATTTGTGTCTAATCTTTCCTAATTATTCATTATAATAGTTTACCTTTAATCCCTACCTTTATCCTATAAATAGGGATGATTAGGGTTGAAGAGATTACAACAATCCTTTGCAAAAGAAATCAAGTTTAAGTCTTTCAAAAGAAGTTTTTGCTCTCAGTTTTTGTGCTCAAAATTCTCTCTTTTCACTGAAGTTTTTGATTCAAAACTCTCTTCAATTTTGTTTTCTTTTTCACTTACAAAACTTGAGCTTCAATCCTACACATTATTCTCTAGGGTTTTTGTAAGGGAAAAAGTTTATCAAAAGAGGGTTTGTGGTCTTTTGATCACCAAGATATTCTTGTATTTGTGGCTCCACTACCTCTGGACTAGAGTGTTGGCCCAGAGGCCTTCCACTCTAGTTTTGATGATGATTAACTCATGTAGTTATGTGTACTAATAATCTTGTGATTTTAGTTTCAGATTATTAATCAAGATGTTAGTAGGTGATTAGCTTCAACAAAGATGGTTTGGAAGCTTTCACATAGTGATTTAAGAGCCTGAGCAACAAGATCATAAATAGCACTCATCGGAGTCAAGCTCGGTGGATCACGAAGTTTTGGATCGAGTCGGCTTGGAGACGGCGCTCTACAAGAAGACATCGGTACCTAGTTTAGTTTGTGTTTAGATCCATTTGTAAAGATTAGAATAGTATGATATGCTCAAGTTCACAACACACACGTTTCAAGTTTTGAATATTGGTTTTCGGTTTCTCCGCTTTTGGTTTAACCGATCTTGGTTTCATGAATAGATAGATCAAAACAAGTTTACATGGTTTTATGTATAGTAGATTAATTCTATATACATGCATGCTTAACTTCCTAGACAAACTTATTTTGACTTACTTATTCATGTGTTTTATGTTTTGGTATTTTTAACAAAACATATTTTGGAATTAATGTCAAAAACATGGATATATATATGTTTCATGTATATAGGATTATATCCATATACATCATGCCTAAATGTTGTTTAATACCATGTTTTTGTATTTGGATGAGTTTTGGACAAAATGTATTTTCTATTCAAAATCCTAGTTTTAGAAAATACAGTTTTGGTTTTTGGCAAAATTTCTATAACACAAAAATATTTCAAAATGTTTGAGATTTGTGTTAAACTTTTAACACAAGTTTGTATTTCAATGAAAAATGATAAAACTATTTTTGTGGAATTTTAGAGATTTTAAGAGAATTTTTATGATTAAAAATTACATGTTTTTTTCTGACCAGACTACCTCTGCCAGGCTAGGTCGGTCGACGGACGGTCGCCCGTACCAATTAGCCGGTCGACCGTAGCGGTCGACCAACGTGCACGGATACGTGCACGCTGGTTACCCATAAGCCGGTCGACCGCACGGTCGACCGACTGAGAGCAGGTTGCTCTCTGTATCTGGTCCGGTCGGCCGGGCGGTCGACCGGTAGTTCATTTTTGGCAGGATCTGCTGCCAACGGCTATATTTTTCTAGGGGCTATAAATACCCCATTTGTGACCAGTTTTCACTAAGAATTTTTGGACGAATTTTCTGAGCTTTCTCTAGTGTTTTCACAGCAATCAAAAGAAGTTTTTGGGCTTTAATTGAACAATCTATTTGGTGTTTTTGCTAGGGTTTGGAAAATCAAGAAAAGGGTTTTTGGGAAAAGTGTTTGATTAAACTTCTTCATCTTGGTTTCTAGTTTTCCCAAGGATTTTCTTTGAGTTTTTTATTTCCATTACTTTGGTTTTCTCCACACTTGAACTACATCTACTATCTTACTCTATAGGATCTTTGTGTGGGAAAAGAGATTGTTTGTGGTCTTTTGATCACCAAGTTGTAAACCCAATCTTTGCTTGGCTTTGTGCCTTTCCTTCATTGTGTTGAGGAGGTTGTGCATTTGGGTTGTATCCCTCAAGGTGTGAGCTGATCCTTGTATTGCTTTGTGCTAATCCCTCAAGTTGTGAGGTGATTGTTTGTTGGCTTGGTGTTGTGCCTCAAGGAGGAGGTTGTGTTTGTAAGGAGAGGAGTTGGGTACTCCTTATAATTGTTATTGCCCCAAATCCTCGGTGGAGGTTCCCTTTGTGGGAGTCCTTTGTGGACAAGCTAGTGGACTTGAAATCCTTCTGTGTGAAGGCGGGGATGTAGAGCTGGGTGGTCGAACCTCGAAACATATCTTTTTGTTTGCGCTTGATCCCTTGACTCTTACTCTCTCTCTCTCTACTTTGTGCCTTGCATCATCTCATAATTATCATTCATATTTATATGTTTGGCTTGTGTGTGTGCTTCTCTAGTTGGTTGCATTTGTGTAATTGCAATTAGTTTTTAAATTCGCATTAAGTTCATTAGATTAGAATTATCACCTATTCACCCCCCTCTAGGTGATTTCAATTGGTATCAGAGCCTACGCTCCTGATATTTAGGTTTAACCACCTAGGAGTGAGATCTTGGTTTGCTAATCTTCATTTGCATTCTCATTTGCACACATTTAGTTTGCACTCATGGATAGCCCTCCTATGTTTGATTTTTCTAGACATGATATTTGGAAGGCCAAGATGAGTTGTCATTTAAAAAGCCTAGGACATCTAGTTTATCAAGGCACTACTCAAGAATCCTACCCTAATGCTAGCAAGCATAAAAAGGCAAATGCATTAGCACTTAAGACACTTAGAGCATCTCTTAATGAAAATCTTTTTCATGTGTTTGCTCATTATGATTCGGCTTTTACAGTTTAGAGCATATTGACTTCTCCCGAGCTACCAAGGATTATCAACAAGTTGAGGAGATCTAGGAGAGACAAGTCCGACGAGCATTGCCTCATGGTCCAAGGGAAAGACTCCCTTGAGGTACAATCGGATTCTCAACTAGATGATAGCTCTAGTTCATATTGCTATGGGTGTTTTAAAGTTCAAAATTTAAATGTAGAACTTGCCTCTAAGCTTGAAAATTTTGTGGAAAAACATGACCTTTTGAAAAAGAAACATTTTGAATTAAAAGAAGAAATGAAGGATTTGTGCTCAACTTTTGAATTGGTTTTGCAAGAGAAGGAAGAGATTACTAGTGAACGTGACTCACTAAGATCTCAACTAGACCTTGCCCTAAAAGAGATTGATGTTTTGAAAAGCAAAAATGATTGTGATGATGTTGTGAAAAACAATGAGGTTTTATCTTCTAAATTAGATTTTGTTTTAAAAGATAACCTTTCATTGAAAAATGAAATTGATTTCATTACAAAAGAATTGGATTTATTTTAAAGAAAAATAATTCTTTGAAAATTGAATTGTCTTCACATGTTTGCCATGCTAGTGTAGCTTCACCTAGCACATCTTTTGCATGCTCCACTTTATCTTCTAGTATTGAAAATGACATAAATGTTTTAAAGAAAAGTGTAGATTGTTTGGGCTCCACTTTGAGCCAATGTACTTTAAATCATACACGTTTGAAAACCTTGGTTCGAAAGAAACAAGTTCCATCCTTGCATGCACACCCATCACGGCATACACATGCTTCCCACGGTCACCACCATCACATGTATGCTCATGTGTACACTTGTACACATTGTGGTCGTAAGGGCCACCTTGCTAGATTTTGCTATGATCGTTTACATGTTGAAAATTTAGCAAACAATCTTGTTTGGGTTAGGAAAGATACTAACCCCTATAGACCCAAAGAAAATGGGTACCAAAGACCACCCCTTTGATTTTTGATGTAGGAGTGGGCTCTCGCATAACGTGAGAGTTTTGGTGCCTTGAAGTGGATGCGTTCCATGCTTAAAGAAAATAATTTGGATGCATCACTTTCAAGGGGAGTTTGGTGGAAAGAATCACCATTGGTTTGGAGAACTAGAGAGGTGCCTTCATCGGTTTTGGTATCAATCTCTAACTCCCGTTTATATTTGCATGCTTTTCATGTTCATCATTTTCATAACATGTCTTGGTTTATGGTTTATTATGTTTATGCTATGATAATTAGATTAGTGTTATACATGTTAGTTATTTGAGACACCCTTATTTAAAATGGATCCATATCTATGTGTTCTCACCTTGTTTTAACTAATATGTATGCTCTAGATCTAATACATATGCATACACATAATGATCATATGGATATTTATGATTTTTGTTTCGATGTTTATAGTTTATTATGTTAAATGCCATGATTCTAGATCATTGACATGCATGTATAGCTTTTGAGATCACCCATGTTTATATGGACCCATATGTTGTGTTCTCACCATTTGTTTAGCTATTATGCACATCATAGCTCTAATAGCATGTGGATTTACATAATAATAATTTTATGTTTGTAATGATGATTTATGTCCCGTTTTATACTACATGATTTGATTATTTGTTTAGATGTTAGTTTTTATTAAGACTAGGATTTATACTTGTACATATAGTGGGCCACAAATAAATCTTTATATACGTTTGTGCTTGAACTCTAATTTGTACCCATTAAATGTTTTAGTATAGTCTAGTTTTGATGATTCATGCATTCTAACTTGTATTCCCCATTTTGGATATGTTTTATGATATTGTGTTTTCACTTCATGTATATGTCTATTTTGTCAAACTTTAAGATATACATGTATACCCTTGAGTCATTTGTTTTTCATGCAACCTTTTTGTGGACTCATTATGTTTAGGATATGTATGTATACTTTAGTTTGTACATTACATACATATGCCTTGAAGTTTAAATCGTTTTGATGAGTTTCATGTTTTTAGGTAATTTCAATTGGTAATGAAAATTTAGTTCCTCATGTTTTCATGTTTTTAAGGAATTTAATATGAGCTTTATTGAATATTTTCATGATTGTGTGTTTCACATTACACTTGTTCACTCACTTTATTATGTTTCTCATGATTGTGTTTTCATGAGTATGATATGAGCTTTATGGACTTTGAGTGTTTAGTGATCATGTGATTTACATGTGTTTCATGAAAAATAATTTGTTTTATTCCTTACTTGAAGGATTTCGTACTAGTTTAAAAGTTTTTCCATTTAACTAGTTCGTATTCTTCACTATGGTAGAGATTTTCAAACACACTTTATTTTCAAACCTATTTTTTTTGAAAACCCCTACCTTCAACGGGCGGTTGGTTGGGAGACCATGCTCATGTATGCTTTATAGTGAAAATCATTTTAAACTTGAACATGTGTTAGGAGGTTAGGAATATGAGATATATATTTGATCTTATTGTTGTTTCAATTGGTATCATTGGATTCTTTCAATTGGTATCAATATTGACTTTTCTTGTATACTCATATATTTTTTTATATGTATGCTTTCATCTCAAATAATATCAATTTCAATTGGTATTAACTTTTCATACATATATATGTGTTTTGCTTATGCTAAAGCTTGAGTTTTAATTTTTGTTTCAATTGACTAGTTTTCAATTGGTATCCATATACAAGCTTATGCTGTTTTAATTTGGTATTTCATAAAGAGGGAGAAAACTTGTATTTCATCTTTCAATTGGTATTTGATTTTCACTCTCATACTTTATGATTGAAAATTTCAATTTGGTATCACTTGTTCAAAATGAAATATATTTACAATTGGTATCAAAATTTTTGTTTAGAAATTCAAAATTTGTTATGTTTAATTTCAATTAGTATTAAGATTGTTTTCCTACAATTGGTATCTTATTGTTTACTCATCAATTGGTATCAAGATTTTTGTTTTCAATTGATATATGAATGTTTAATGCCTCGTTTACCTTTAATTTCAATTGGTATCATATCAAGCTTGTTTTATTACAATTGGTATGTTATTTATTTACTTATCAATTGATATCAAGATTTTTGTTTTCATTTGATATTTGTTTTCATATAAACATGTTTGACTTTGAACAAATCTCAATTAAAACAATTTGTTTCAATGCCTCATTTACCCTTATTTCAATTAGCATCATTTGACATAGGCATTCCTTAAAATGTTTTTATACTCATTTCAATTGATATCATTTATGTACTTCATTGACATCTTTTTATTGGTATCATGTTTTATGTCACCCCTTTATTGATTCTTTGTCTTGAACAAAAAGGGGGAGAAGCATTTGTTTTTACTTTTACCCTTTGTTGATGATTGACAAAAAGGGGGAGAAGAATTTGAGTTTGTAGTTATATGCATGTTTATGTATGCATGTTTTATGCATGTTTATGTATGCATGTTTTATGTTTTTATTAAAGTTCAATAGGTATCAAGAGCTTCTTGTTTATGTTTTTATGTTTGGTTTAAAGTTCAATTTGGTATCAAAAGCATTATTTGATATGCATGTTTATTTTTGGTATCAAGAGCTTCTTTAGTTTTGTTTTGCAAATTGGTATCAAGAGCTTGTTTTGAACATGTATTTGTTTTATTTAATTGGTATCAAGAGAGCATGTTTTTACTTGGTATCAAGAGCATTATGTTTTAGAAAAAGGATTTATGTTCATGCATCAAGATAAACATAATAGATATGTGTTTCATGCTTGTTTATGAGCCTTCATTGCATATTTATTTGCTCGTTTATTGCTATGCAAGAGTTAAGGGGAGCTTCCTTGAAGCTTAACTTTAATCGATGCATATATAACTCCATGAGTTTTGTCATCATCAAAAAGGGGGAGATTGTTGGCCCAGAGGCCTTCCACTCTAGTTTTAATGATGATTAACTCATGTAGTTATGTGTACTAATAATCTTGTGATTTTAGTTTCAGATTATTAATCAAGATGTTAGTAGGTGATTAGCTTCAACAAAGATGGTTTGGAAGCTTTCACATAGTGATTCAAGAGCCCGAGCAACAAGATCATAAATAGCACTCATCGGAGGCAAGCTCGGTGGATCACGAAGTTTTGGATCGAGTCGGCTTGGAGACGGCGCTCTACAAGAAGACATCGGTACCTAGTTTAGTTTGTGTTTAGATCCATTTGTAAAGATTAGAATAGTATGATATGCTCAAGTTCACAACACACACGTTTCATGTTTTGAATATTGGTTTTCAGTTTCTCCGCTTTTGGTTTAACCGATCTTGGTTTTATGAATAGATAGATCAAAACAAGTTTACATGGTTTTATGTATAGTAGATTCATTCTATATACATGCATGCTTAACTTCCTAGACAAACTTATTTTGACTTACTTATTCATGTGTTTTATGTTTTGGTATTTTTAACAAAACATATTTTGGAATTAATGTCAAAAACATGGATATATATATGTTTCATGTATATAGGATTATATCCATATACATCATGCCTAAATGTTGTTAATACCATGTTTTTGTATTTGGATGAGTTTTGGACAAAATGTATTTTCTATTCAAAATCCTAGTTTTAGAAAATACAGTTTTTGGTTTTTGGCAAAATTTCTATAACACAAAAATAGTTCAAAATGTTTGAGATTTGTGTTAAACTTTTAACACAAGTTTGTATTTCAATGAAAAATGATAAAACTATTTTTGTGAAATTTTAAAGATTTTAAGGGAATTTTTATGATTAAAAATTACATGTTTTTTTCTGACCAGAACTGCCTCTGCCAGGCTAGGTCGGTCGACCGGACGGTCGCCCGTACCAATTAGCCGGTCGACCGTAGCGGTCGACCGACGTGCACGGATACGTGCACGTTGGCTTACCCATAAGCCGGTCGACCGACTGAGAGCAGGTTGCTCTCTGTATCTGGTCCGGTCGGCCGGGCGGTCGACCGGTAGCTGCCAGCGGTCAAATATGACCGTTGGACGGTCGACCGACCGGTCGACCGGTAGTTCATTTTTGGCAGGATTTGCTGCCAACGGCTATATTTTTCTAGGGGCTATAAATACCCCATTTGTGACCAGTTTTCACTAAGAATTTTTGGACGAATTTTCTGAGCTTTCTCTAGTGTTTTCACAGCAATCAAAAGAAGTTTTTGGGCTTTAATTGAACAATCTATTTGGTGTTTTTGCTAGGGTTTGGAAAATCAAAGAAAAGGGTTTTTGGGAAAAGTGTTTGATTAAACTTCTTCATCTTGGTTTCTAGTTTTCCCAAGGATTTTCTTTGAGTTTTTGATTTCCATTCCTTTGGTTTTCTCCACACTTGAGCTACATCTACTATCTTACTCTATAGGATCTTTGTGTGGGAAAAGAGATTGTTTGTGGTCTTTTGATCACCAAGTTGTAAACCCAATCTTTGCTTAGCTTTGTGCCTTTCCCTCATTGTGTTGAGGAGGTTGTGCATTTGGGTTGTATCCCTCAAGGTGTGAGGTGATCCTTGTATTGCTTTGTGCTAATCCTTAAGTTGTGAGGTGATTATTTGTTGGCTTGGTGTTGTGCCTCAAGGAGGAGGTTGTGTTTGTAAGGAGAGGAGTTGGGTACTCTTGTAATTGTTATTGCCCCAAATCCTCGGTGGAGGTTCCCTTTATGGGAGTCCTTTGTGGACAAGCTAGTGGACTTGAAATCCTTTTGTGTGAAGGCGGGGATGTAGAGCTGGGTGCTCGAACCTCGAAATATATCTTGTTGTTAAAAATACCAAAACACCAAAACTCATGAATAGGCATATCAAAATAAGTTTGTCTAGGATATGAAACATGTATGTATATAGAACATATCTAATATACATTTAAACAATGTAAACTTGTTTTGAATCTATCTATTCTTGAAAACCAATATCGGTTAAACCAAAAACC
Source organism: Agave tequilana (assembly GCA_038442645.1). NCBI lineage: Eukaryota > Viridiplantae > Streptophyta > Magnoliopsida > Asparagales > Asparagaceae > Agave > Agave tequilana. The sequence goes on along the minus strand of JAVJIF010011698.1, from coordinate 48,289 downwards.
GAAAACCAATATCCAAAACATAAAACGTGTGTGTGTTGTGAACTTGAGCATATCACACTATCTAGTCTTACAAATGGATCTAAACACAAAATAAACTAGGTACCGAAGTCTTCTTGATGAACTCTGTCTTCAAGCCGACTCGATCCAAACCGTGATCCACTGAGCTTGACTCCAACGAGTGCTATATATGATCATTATGCTCGGGCTCTTGAATCACCAAGTGAAAGGCTTCAAAATTCCTTTGTTGAAGCTAATCACCAACTAATATCTTGGTTAAAGATCTGAAACTAAACATCACAAGATTATTAGTAAACATAACTACATGAGTTAATCATCATCAAAACTAGAGTGGAAGGCCTCTGAGCCAACATTTTCTTAACTATAGGTATTCTTTCTCTTTTGTTCATGTTATTTCCTGATTCTATCTCTACTCCAATTGCCATTTCTTTCTTTTATTCATCTGCTATCATTGTATTAGATATTTATATATCATATTGCAGTGATATTGATTTATCATAGTAGATTGTATAGCTTGTTTAGGTTACTTTAGGCTTAGCATATATGCGTGGGGTATTTTCCTCGCGTATATACGTCGCCGACTCTCATCGCGACTCTGTTTCACGTATTTTGAGAAGCGGGGCATGACAGATTTTGTGGGTATAATCCACTGAAAACCCTCAGGAGACAACAATCCTCCTCTAGGGGAAACCTAGAGGTTTTGCAAACGCTCAGTGCAATCGCGTCACCTGCGAAAGTAGTGTAATAACATCTGTAGTTTAGGATTTCTTCTTTTCTTATTTTGCTCGGGGATGAGCAAAAGTTAGGTATGTGTGTGTGATTAGTATTCATTTTTGCATTATTTACATCACATTTTCCTATTTATTTGTTAATATAATGCTGATTTCTAATGTATTTTCTCTTAATTTTTAGGTCCAAAATTCAATAGAGAAGAGGCCTAAAATCCTAATTTAATTGGGATTTAATGAAGATTATTTGAAGCCCAGTTCTGTAATGAAGCAGAAGGTATTCGGGAAGAATAAGAAGCTTCTAAAGGACACCTAGACAGAGCCAGGCTGTCAGAGCAGACGCTCATGTAAAGGCCGAGATTCTGCCCAATTCCCTGGCCATTGATGCATCGCTTTCTTCTACTGCTACTATTGATAGGGTTTTGAGGCTATAAACACCCCTCTGGTTCTGCAAGAGAGGGAGTTACAGAGTTAGAGAAGATTTTAGGAATTTCTTTAGGTTTTTTTTAAAATTCTTGTGTAATTTTCTTTTCTCTTTATTGGTCTAGAAAATAGAGAGAGTGAGAGTTCTGTAATTGACCAGTGACAATCAATACAAGCTCCTTCTTCTTCCTCCTCTAATTTTCTTGTTGTTTTTACAAGCTTTCTTCTTTTTAGCAAATAGTGTAATGATGTTTATTATCTTGCATTTTAATTCCATGTCTAGCTAACTTCTCCATTAGCATGGCTAACTAACTACTAACCCACTAACCTCTAACTATTTGATTGATAACCCACATGAATCAATAAGCCTCACAAAGAGCCTTATGCAAATAAGAGCTATGGATGGCTAACGATGAAGGGTTCTAACTCTACCACACTAACATGCAAACTAATTCTCATATTTCATACTTTACTATGTGTTCCAGATGATCTATTGATATACTAACCTTGTTTTGTTTGGTGAGTTAGAGAATACCTATTCATACTTTTTGATACCAATCGTGCACTTATAGTTCACCCCATTCTCGCCTTAAAATAGATCTTGATGGGGCGACCTTCGAGTTTTTTGCCGTGTAAGGCAAGGTTATGGGTGAAGAACTTTCATTCGTTATCCACATGACGATTTCTCATAGCACAAGAATGGTGAAGTCCAAGGATCCATTGTGAGGCTCTATCTTCTAGAAAGTTAGTGGTTAGTGGGATCCATTTGTAGGAGGTTAGCCATGCACTTTTACATCTCAAAAGAAAACTTTTTCCTCTTTAAAACTTTGCTTTCTAAAGTTTTTTTTTCCCCCTTCAAAGCTTTTTCTTTTAAAAAACTTGTTTCCTTTTTAAATTTTCCTTTAAGCAAAAATCCTTTTGGTTTTGAAGTTTTTCCAAGATCGTTTTCTTTTCTTTTTCACAATTTGTTTTCTACCACTTCACATCTACTTCCTTCGCATTTTGTTTTCACTTTACATTTTTACAAACCAACCATTTTTTTGTTTTCACATATTATCAACACAATTCTCCTCTTCTACTTTTTCATTCTTTTTGAAGCAAAGAAGGAACTTTGAGTAAAACGAGAAAACTGAACACAAAGCTTCCATCACTCCCCCAACTTCTGGACACGACTCATTTAGCTTCTTAGCTAAATGGCAGTTTTGAGGAAACAGTAGCACCTGTCAAAGAACATAACTCACATTCGATCTCACCTGTTTTCATGCACTATTTCTTTTCGAGCAAGGGGATGAATAGGTGATATGCAAATAAAAATGTGATAATGCAACAATTTAAGATGAACAACTACAGCGACAACTCAAAACAAGAAGTGAAGTCGAATTCCCAATGATGGGCTGTAGAACTTCTCCTCTCACTTCCTCTTTAATAAGAGTTGAGGTGCACAATTTCCTTTTTACTTAGATGAAGAAACCGAAAGCTACGAACAATGAAATACAACAAATAATATGAAACTTGTGCAAGATAAAATAAGGCAATATAGAGCAAGCAAAATGTAAGAGACAGAGAGAGAGAGAGAGAGAGAGATGGCAATCACAAACACAAAGAATTTGTTTCGAGGTTCGAGCAACTTTTTCTACGTCCTCGCTTTCACCGCGTGAAGGATTTGTAAAGGATTTCTACAAAGGGCTCAATACAATGGTGGGAAAGGAGAATTTCATTTTGTTAGTTTTGTGCATTTTAGTCATTGAACAAACAACCGTTTTCTAATTAACTTCGGGCCTGTTTGGTTAAGGGTGGAAGTGAGGAAGTAAGGAAGTGAGAAAGTGATAATAGTTCCATTTGGAACTTGAGAATTGGTTAGTAAGTTTTTCGGTGTTTGGATGTTGTTGGGAAGTGTAGTTTGAAAAATATATGTCTCTTCTGGTGTTTGGATGATAATGTGGAAGTGAAAGTGGAAAAGTTGACCACAAAGTTGACCGCAAAATAATATTAAAATAAAAATTAATTAAGAAAAATAAAAAATGGACTGTAATTAGAATGCAAGTGAAATTTACATGATCTAAAAATTAACTGTTTTGCACTACAACTTATTACAAATGAGATTTACATAACCACAAAATTAACTGTAGCACTATGGAAGTGAGGAAATGGTTGTGCAAAAGAGAAAATAGAAAAGGAAAAGGGGTTTTCTTATTTTCCTTTTCTGGTGTTTGGATAGATAGGGAAGTGATCAATTATACTTCCAGATTTCCTTACTTCCGCCCACTTCCTTCAAACCAAACACCCCTAAGTGTAGGCTTGAAGCTCTGTATTATGCAAACTAGTCTTGTTCCTCCATATTACATTGAAAAATAACTCCCAGTGTATGTGAACTTCGATCCTTTAACTTTGTACTTAAATACATTCGAAAGCCAAACTAGTAAGTAAAAGTAAAGCAAGCCTTTGACTGAAAACAGAAATAAAATTGTTGTAATCTAAATAATTAAACATCATTATGTTAAAACTTAGGAAGTACTCTTTAAAAGTGAACATTATTGTAAAGCTAAACTAGTTCTTGAAAAAACAATAACTCATTAATTAATACCCTCAAAATTGATTAGTTAATAACAGAATTAGGAAAGACAATCAAGGAACTTAATTATTAATTACTAAAGAATCCATATTGCCTTCTCTAAAGGGAAAAAAATAAAGTTAAAGAAAACTAAAGAGCAGGGTACAGAGGGAGCAGGAACCCACTAGCTATGTGTTCTACACGTCCGTGTTGATGAAGGCAAATCCCCAGTTTCCTCCACTTTCATCATGCAATCCATAGATCCTCATGATTTGTCCGGCCTGAAGGTTATTGTCCTCAATGAACCTCTTAAACTCCGGGCCATTGAAGCGGTACCTGCCGTTGCTGGGAATATACCTGAAGAAGAGTTGGTACTCTTGGCCCTTCTTGTCCATAACCATGACGTTCACTTCAGGTTTGGAATTGACTCGGATTGCTAATTCTTGCAGCGCCATTTTGTTGGCCATATTGTCCACGCTTATCTCATAGCGGTTCTGGTCTTTCTTCGTATCGGTGGTGGTCACGGTCTTGCTGAAGTAAAAATCGGGCTCCGACAAGCCCTTTTGCAAGGCCATTGTCCGCCATATCTCAGTCTCATCCTCTGCTGTACTTGATGTTAAGGATGCCATCTCCCTTGGTGGTGGCAGTGGTGGTGGGGGTGGTTGAGAAGAAGAGTGTGGTGAGAATTTAAACACTATTTTCGTTGTCTTCTTCCTCTCTTCGCCCCCTGTAGCAACGCTCCTCTCCAATGATACTGCCTTGCGCTTTTGAAACGCCATCTCCTGCTGGATTTCAGCCTCCACTGGTAGCAGGGGAGCCATCTCCCTTTGATGTTGCTTGTGTCCTTCGTCCTCTTCTGGATGGTGAGAAGAAGAGGAAGATTCTTTGGCCATCAGTAGCTTTTGCTTCTTCTCCTTCTTCTCCTTCTTCTTTTTCTCCTTGCGAGTCATCATCGGAGCATCATAAAATTCTCTTGATTCGGCTCTCATCTCCATTAATGATGTTGTTGCCTTCAAAGCATCTTGGCTCTGGTCGCCTTTCCCCAGCAAACTCATCTTCTTGATGAGAAAAAAGCAAAAAGGAATAGTGCTTTATTTTCTCTCTCGACTCTCAGTCTCAGGCAGTCAATTAGAACAGGTTGTAGAGTTAATTATATTATATAGAGAGAGAGAGGGAGCAAGCAAGCAGACTGCAATTAGTATTAGGTTTCCTAGTATATGAATCCTAGTTGAAGTCGAAGTAGGGACAAAAACCTAATTAATCAATCCTAGCCCGAATATGGAAACTACTCCTAATCCGAATCTTGCTCGGGTTTTCAAAATCTTTCACAAGCCCAAACTTGAGCCGCAAGTAAATATTTCCGGGCTTTGTCGAAAACTATATCCGACTCAGATTTTTGGTCCCCTTTGCAATTCTATTCCGTGTCAGAATAGTTTGCTTGAGCACTGCCAATTAATTTGATTAGTTATAAAAAAAAAAAAAAATCTTGCATATATTTTATTTTCAATATTGTCAACCCACATAAAAATTACAAAGTTATTGGGAGGATGGTAAGATGTTTAAGAAATTCTCTCAATCCCTTGTTGTAGAGGAAAATATTTATTTATTTATTCTTTTGCAACCTTCATCTTTATTCCCTCAGCTTGAACTCGTGAATTGTTTGCCCTTCACTCCCTCGTATTATCCCCTCCATAGTTAGCAAAACCGGAACCCAGATCCGCGAAAATGCAAACTCAACAAATTTGTATACAAAAAGGACATGGGTTAAAATTACATAATTATTTACATTTAGTCCTAAAAGAACACACGTTTAAAAAAAAAAAGTACTATATGTCAACTTTTAAATGTTGATCACCTAATTTGTTCACATATATAAATTTCTAATAATAGTACTATATTACACGAACAAGTTAAAAACAATTTTACTGAGCTCAACCAAAGCTTTTAGTGCTTCGGCGGGGTGACAAAAGTACCGAGTGAATTTTCAGACCCCAGTGATGCTGATTCCCATATTAAAGTTCTATTGTATCCTACGGCAATTATAGAGTTTTAGCTCTGTTAATTCATTGTAATCTTTTGCAAATAGTGAATTATCTCTCCCCTCTCATGGTTTTCTCAAATTGAATTTTCACGTAAAAACCTCTGTCTTTTAATTGTCTTTTTACTCTCTTAGATTCAGGTTACAATTGAGGTGTAGATAAATTCCTTCTGAAAATTTAACTCTAAATTTTTGTGTTTTCATTGAGATCTGAGTCCATACACTCAAGGTCTCTTCCGTTCAACCTTCCTCAAATAACCTCTTTCAGATTGGCGATGACCCCGCACAAGCGAGTTATCGACGGTACAACCTCTAAAGGCAAGGTCGAAGCAACCACCGGGGGTAAGGCCTCCAAACTGATCAACAATCGGTCATTCGGGGAGGGCACTACCTCCATCTCGTCACGAGAACCGACTGCCACCTCTCAACCTTCTCAACGGCAAGAAAACCTGCTGTTTCAGAAACTCCTAGAGATGAAAGAGCAGATAAAGAAACAACAACTACAATCGGATCGCGAGTGGGCGCAGATGACGCTGAATCGTGACAACATTTTTCGTGAACAAGAAGAACTGAAGCAGCTCAATCAATAGCTTCAGGCTCAAGTCGTTGCCCTCCAGAACAATTCCGTACAAAAAGAAGGTGACACCGAGGATAGGAGGTCTCCGAATCTCCACGCCCTCGATGAATTGATATAAAAGCGAATCATGGAGGCTAAGTTGCCTCAGCACCTGATCCCGACCACTCGCCTCCACGACTCCACACTTTTCAAGGATATCCAAGAATGTAAACTTTCGAGGAAATTCTTGATGCCCACTTTTGACAGCTACACCGGAGCGAGTGCCCAATTCAGCACATCTAGCATTTTCAAGACAAAATGATGGTTTACTTTCATAACGATCTGATAATGTGCCTTACTTTCCCTTCCAGTTTAAGGGGCACGACGTCTGAGTGGTTCTACTCCCTACCACCCTGCTCTCTCCACAACTTCACAGAGGTCACTGAGACCTTCCTCACACAATATGCTACTCGCTAAGAAATCAAGAGGAGTAGCCACCACCTCCTCTCCATCAAAATGAGGTCAGGAGATAGCCTCAAATCCTACATCAATTTTTTTCAGAACCAGCTCACCACGGTCTCCAATATGGTGAGGAAGTATCTGCGCTCGCGTTTATTAGCAGATTGTAGGTCACTCACCCTTTGTAGAAATACCTCCTGAAGCATAATGTCGCCAAGATGAGTGAGGCTCTCTCCTGAACGCAACCCTACATACAACTAGATAAGGCGATGAAGGCTTCCTCCAACAACTTCCGAAAGCCTAGCGATGATGGAACAAAATCAAAATCTATTCGCGAAACTCTCAACCATGCTCCAGATTGACATCTGGGGCAGCCTCTTTATAAGAAGCAGGAGTTCTCTATACTCCCATCAAGTCCAAACCAGAGCTATAGGCCAATAGAGTGATTCATATCGTTGAAATTTCCGATCAACAAAGTATTCAACACCTTCAAAGATCAACCATGCGTTAGACGCCCGAAGCCGATCCAGCCCAATCCTTCATTGCCTGGGTCAGAGGACTACTGCTCCAACCATGATTATAAGGGGTACCAATTAATCCATTGTTGGGCCCTCCGAAGATACTTGAAAGAATACATCCAGCAAAGGCTTCCTCAAGGAGTACATCCTCACTCCCCAAGAGATTTCTCGGCAAGCAAACACATAGTCTTTCCGGGAGCAAAACGCGATCGCCCAGTACAAGACGATCGATTGGCTTCCTCACTTTCATGCAAACAGAGTACACTCTTTCATGTCTTCCCTTTATGTACTGCATTCATGAAAATAAAATAACTACTCAGTGCTTTACATTTTACATAGCAACCTTTTAGTTATGTGCCCCAATGATGAGATTTTTCCCACTCGGAGGCTACCAATAAAACCCTCGAGAATGGCGTGTGCCCCACATAAAAGCGGTTCCGACATACATCCAGTCATGCACCCCGATGATGAAATTTTTCTTACTCGGAGATTGCCAATAACCTACCCGTGGATGGGGTGTGCCCCACATAGAGGCAATTCTGACATTCGTTCACCCCAGTGATGGGATTTCCCCCACTCTGAGGCTGACAAGCAATTCTCCGCTGCTGGGATGTGCCCCCACTTGGAGAATCATGTCTGTACACTCTTAGGCTGGATGTGCCCCAGTATGAAAGTTTCAATGCAGATATTGAAGTCCATCCATCCATACGCCCCGATGATGGGATTTTCCCACCTCGGAGGCTGCCGATAAAACCTCGTGGATGGGATGTGCCCCACACGAAAGCTGTTCCAACATCCGTCCACTTTGATGATGGGATTTTCCCCCACTCGAAGGTTGACATGCGATTCTCTGTTGCTTGGATGTGCCTCCACTCGGAAGATCACGTCACTCCTAGACGGGATGTGCCCCCCGTGTGGAAGTGTTAGCACAGTGATTAGTCTACAGTTTTGCACTTTATATCACATTTTCCTACTGATTTATAAATAAAATATCATTTCTAAACCCTGTTTTGGTCTATTTTGTAGATAATCAAAAGTTCAAGGGCATATTGGTAATAAAAGCTTAATTAAACTTATTTTGGGTAATTAAATCTGGATTTCTTAGTGGCCAAGCTAGAGAGTTTTCTAGAAGATACATCGAATCTAGACGTTGGGGCGTGTCTGATGAAAATCCGGACACAAATACACAAATCCAAGAATCCTGAAAGGTCCCCAAAGCGAGACGAAACCACTCGCCAAAACTAGGGACCTAAGTCCCTGGTAGCTGCGTTTCCGTGGCCATCTTGGTGAGCCACGCATTAATTTTTGACGTGTGGCCTCGTCTCGTCTTCTGGAACCTCCTATTGCCTATATATATCCCCGTAGAGACCTGAGATGGAAGCAGATTAGCGAGTAGCTAGGGTTTCTCTCTTTTAGTGTAGTGTAGTATAGGTTTTCTTATTTTCTTTTCTTTTCTTTTCTTTTATATTTTCATTTGTTTTAGATCTTATAGTAGGGCTGAGATGATTCGAAGAGAGATAGAGAGATAATTGATGTAATAGATGGTTATAATATATATAAATGTGTCTCCTTTCTTCTTCATTGTAATCTCTTCTATCTTCTACATGATGCTTAGCTAGTTTTTCTTCTCATGAAAATCTAACTACTAACCACTTACTAGCTAACCACTTACTTGATAATCCACATAAATCTAATAGCATTTACAAGGTCTTGCTCTTGCAAGAGCCATTGATGGCTCATGATAATGGACTCTAACATTTTAGCATTCTAACATCTAACCCATTAACATGCTAACTTACAATATCTTCTTTATTTCATGCTCACCTCTAACTTGGTTTAATAATTTAATAGTAGCTTGTAACTTGTTGTGTGGCATGGATGTGTGGTTTGGATGTTGATGAATAATCTTATGTGTCATGCTTGGTATCGTCTCTTGAAACCAAGGTCTAGTAATGGCCAAGGATCCATGTGAGGTAACTATCACTAAGAGGTTAGCATGGTTAGTGGAACAATTAGTAGTTAGTAGCCATGAGATTTTTTCATAGTTTTCTTCTTTTTTTTACTTTGTTTTAAAAACCATTTCCAAAACATTTTATCATTTTTTTATCATTGTTTTTACCATCCTCTTAGTTCACTTTTGTTTCATCTTCTTTTTGTTTTCAAACCCACTTTCAAATCACTTCAATTTCCATTTTGTTTCTATTTTCTTGTTTTCTTTTACCGATTCACAACATTTTTATTTGTTTTTCATTTCGTCGATTTTATCGCCTTCTCACCTATCACTTTTGAATTTCTTTTCTTATTCTTTTTCTCATACTTTAACAAAGAGGAAATTGTTAGCAACCAACGTGTACATAAACTGTAATGCTTCTATCACCTCCCGTCCCTATGAATTCGACCCGTTGAGCCAATGCTATAACAGAAGTATCGAGGGAACATTAGCACACATAAAATTTTACTGATTTTATAAAACACAAGTTTTCAAGTGCTTAATTAAGGAAATGGAACGTGTGCAATATTTTAGAGTCATTTTTGATTCCTATACCTGTCATTCTTGAACTTGAATCACCATTATTGAAAAGCCACATTCCATTGTGGGGAAATGAATGTGAACTTGAATTTCAACTTCTTAATTTGGATCCGATTTCTGAACAAATTTTGACTCCTGAACTTTTACTTGACTTAATTCAAATTCCTGTGTCAGTATTAGTTCCTGTACTTTCTGAGTTCAAATCAATCATTTCATCTTTTCGCACTCTATTTTGGGACAAGGGTGTTGATAAATTAACTCCGAAATTATTTTGAAAATTTAGAAATCAGATGGGGTAAAATTATTAATAAAATCATAAATGCATACATCATTATAGTGGGTTATATTAGTGGGGTTTCTGGCAAGTCTTTCAGTACCACACTCTTTTGATTGGGCCGCATTTCGTGGACCAATCAGATCACCACAGGAACCATCACCTTGAGGTGATTTCTCCTTCCCTCTCTATTTGTTTCATGCATACATACATTCATGATGCATTGAGGACAATGCATGAGATAAGTGTGGGGGAGAGTTTACTAACGTAGAGTTTTTAGATTTTCTTTCTTTTCACTTCTTTTAGGAGATTCTTAGAATTTTTTCTTTTTATATAGAATTTTTCCTTTCTTTAAAAAAAAAACTTTTTGAAGCAAGAGTTAAAGTTTTGATCTATTTTTAAGAAAATTAAGATGATTTTAGAAATTAAGGAAACCTTAATTATGACATCTTAACCTTGTCAAAATAATGGATCTTATTTAAAATTATAGGTTAAGTAAGAGAGGTTGGAGAGAAAATTTTATCTTGAATTTATTTGATTTTATGAGATTTAATTGAAGTTAAAATAACTAAGTTTTTAATCCCTAAAACAGTATTGACCTGGCTTACGACCAGTCCGGTCGACCAACGTGATCAAATGTGCACAGGCCTTTAGGATGGAGGCTCGGTCGACCGCCAGAGAGCACTGCTCTCTGGAATGGCCCCGGTTGATCGGGCGGTCGACCGGCAGAGAGCTGCTGCTCTCTGTATCCGGGCCCGGTCGACCGGAGGCACAACGGCCATAAAAATGACCGTTGGCCGGTCGACAGGGCGGTCGACCGGAAAGGCAATTCTGTCCTTTCGAGACTGCCAACGGGCAGAATTTTGGGAGGGTATAAATACCCATCTCTTGAGCTGGTTTCTTCATGATTTTTGAGAGCAAAAATTTTTTAACTTTCTAAGTGTTTAACAGCAAGTTTTCAAAGAGTTTTTAGGTTATAAAGATCTATCTTTATTTGTTTTAAAGGGTTGAAAAAAACAAAGAAAAATAGAGTCTTTGGGAATTGATTTTTGTTCTTTATTTCTATAGCCATCTAGAAGTTTTCTCAAGAGTTTTTCTTTGTGATTTGTTTTCTAAAGTCTTTGTTTTATCATGCTTGAGCTATCATATCTATCCTATCTATAGGATCTAGTTTTTGTGGGAAAATTGGTTTGTGGTTTAGTGAGACCACCAAGAGTTGTAAACCTTTTTTTATTTGAGTTTCCTCTTGTGTAGAGGTGATTGTGGAGGCTGTGGTTGGTTGAGTTGGTATCCCTCTAAGTGTAGAGGTGATTGTGATTGTGGTGGAGTTTGGCTTTGTGCATATCCCCTAGTGAGAGGTGATTGTGGTTGTTTTACGTAGTGCCTTATCCCTCTAGTGACAGGTGATAGTTGTTGTGCTTTACCTCTTGAGTAGAGGTTGTTGTTATTTGAGAGAGGAATTGTGTACTCTAAGTTTGTATTACCCAAATCTTCAGTGGAGATTCCCTGTATGGGAAGTCCTGTGTGGACGATATAGTGAAAATCCTTCTGTGTGAAGGCGGGGACGTAGAGCAGTGGCTCGAACCTCGAAATATATCTCGATGTTTGCAATTGATCCACTATCTCTAAACTCTCTCTCTCTCTCTTATTTATCTTGCATTATTTCATATTATTCATATCATACTTATATGCTTGGTATTGTGTGTGTGCCTCACTTGTGTTCAACCAAGAGAGTTTTACATAGCACCTCAACTCTTATTTAGAGGAATTTAGAGGAGATAGTCTAGAGCCCTTCACCGAGAATTCGGGTACACTCTTTGGTTATACTAAGTGTGTTGCAATTTATTTTTAATTCCATATCATTTGTCATTAGATTATCCATACAACTATTCACCCCCCTCTATGTGTACTTTCAACTGTAGGAATGGATCAATGTGTTTAACATTTGGAAATATGACCAAAGAGGTAAATATTTTCCATCTGGGAAAATAACCTCCGAACTCTAACAATCAAACTTTTGAAGTGAATTTAATAGAAGGCTTAACAAGTAAGCATGAGGAGGAACTGAAATATGAACCTGAAATGGGCTTAAATTGGAGTCGGATGACTTCAATCTTGATCAAATTGTAGATCTGCGGTAGAATGGGTCATAACCACAACTCTAACTCCTTTCAGTCTGGAACCACTAGATTTACCTCCAACTGATCAAAATTCTCCCTCTGAATTGAAAGCTCTTCCCGATCATCTCAAATATGTGTACCTGGGAGAGACAAGAAGAGGATCTTCTTGTCATGTTGAGGGACAACAAAGAAGCCATTGGATGGACAATGGCTGACATCAAAGGACTTAGCCCATCAATTGTTCAACATTGCATCCATTTTATTGAAGAGGCCAAACCAAAAATGTAATCCACAGCATAGGCTGAAACCAATAATGCAAGAAACTGTTCGAGTAGAAATACTCAAGTTATTAGATAATAGGATAATCTATCCCATATCTGATAGTCAGTGGGTTAGCCCAGTCCACGCTGTGCCTAAAAGGCTGGTTTTACAGTGATGAAAGATGAGAAAAAAGAATTAGTACAAACACGTCTTCCCACAAATATTCGAGTCTGCATTGATTACCGCAAATTAAACTCTGCCACTTGTAAAGATCACTTTTCTCTTCCATTCATTGATCAAATGTTGGAAAGACTGGTCGGGCATGCATACTATTGTTTCTTGAATGAATATTCTGGATACAACAAAATCCCAATTGCCCTAGAAGATCAAGAAAAAACCAGTTCACCTGTCCATTTAGGACGTTTGCATACAGTAGATGCTATGTGGATTGTGCAACGTCCAAGCAACATTTTAACGTTGCATGCTTAGCTTGTTCTCAGACATGGTTGAACGTTTTCTGGAGATATTCATGGACGATTTCTCAATTTATGGAGATTCTTTTGACCGGTGCTTATATCATCTAGAATTAGTCTTTAAATGATGCAGAGAGAAAAACTTGACACTAAATTGGGAAAAGTGTTATTTTATGGTCAAAAAGGGAATCGTTCTAAAGCATGAAGTTTCAAGCTAAGGAATTAAGATTGATAAGGCAAAAGTAGAAGTGATTGCCAAATTCCCTAAGCCAAAATGCGTAAAAGATATAAGATCTTTTCTAGGACATGCCAGATTTTATAGAAGATTCATCAAAGAGTTTAGTAAGATTGCTAGATTGTTGTCGACTCTCTTAGCAAAGAATGTGTCCTTCTATTTTGACGATGAATTTCTAAAAGCATGGGAGAGATTAAAACAAAAGCTTGTCTCTGCTCCAATCATTTCGGCATCTGATTAGACAAAACCTTTCGAAATCATGTGTGATGCCTCTGATTTTTCTATTGGCATTGTTTTAGGACAACACATTGATAATAGGTAGAACATGATTTATTATGCGAGTAGAGCTTTGAATAACGCACAATTTAACTACACTACGACTGAGGAAGAGTTTTTAGCCTTAGACTTTTGTTGGAAAAATTTAGACAATACCTACTCGGATCCTGAACAACTGTGTTCATGGACCATTCCTCGTTGAGGTACTTGATGGTAAAGAAGGAGCTAGAGCAAGACTAATTTGTTGGATCCTTCTTTTGCAAGGGTTTGACCTCGAAATAAATGATAAGAAAGGCGTGAAAAATGTTGTGGAGGATCATTTGTCTTGTATTCCCAATGCACCTAATGAAACAATGCCAATAAATAAAGATTTTTCTGACCAGCACATCCTAGCTATTGTCACGAGCTATGGTATGTAGATATTGTGAACTATCTTGCTACTGGGAAAATGCCTTCTGGATGGTCAAGCTGAATAGACATCGATTCTTCGCTCAGGTACGGTTTTTCTTTTAAGAATCGTACCTCTTCAAATACTGTCCTGATCAAATCATAAGACGGTGTCTTCTTGAAGATGAACATAGGAGTGTACTAGCATTTTGTTACGAGTTTGCTTGTGGTGGGCACTTTAGTCCACGCAAGACAGCTAAAAAGTTTTGCAGAGCGGGTTCTACTGGCCCACGTTTTTCAAAGACTCTTTCAATTTTTGCAAGCTGTGCATAAATTGCCAATTGACGGGGAGAATTTCGAGAAGAGACATGATGCCCTTTAACCCCATTCTAGAAGTCGAGATTTTTGATGTTTAGGGAATCAATTTTATGGGGCCATTTCTCATTTCCTTTGGCAACTAGTACATTTCAGTTGCAATTGATTATGTGTCAAAATTGAGCGGTGCCAACTAGGACTAATGAACACAAAGTTGTTGTCAAATTTCTAAAAGAGAATGTCATCTCTCATTTTGGTGCCCCCCGTGTGACAATAAGTGACAACAGGTCGCACTTCTGCAGCAGAGCTTTTGAAGCCCTAATGTGAAAGTACTCCATAACACATAAATTATCCACGGCGTATCATCCTCAAACCAACGGGCAGGTTAAGGTTACAAATAGACAATTAAACTCATACTGAAAAAGCTGTAGGTCAAAACTATAAGGATTGGTCTGTAATGCTTATAGATGCACTATGGGTTTATCAGACTGCCTACAAGACTACCCTCAGTATGTCCCTGTATCGAGTAGTATTTGAGAAACCCTTCCATCTGCCGGTTGAAATAGAACACCATGCTTTATGGGCGATCAAGCAACTCAACTTTTATTTAAATAAAGCTGATGATTTATGAAAACTGCAGATTTCAAAATTAAGGAGATACAAAATGAAGCGTATGATAATGCTAGAATCTCCAAAAGCAGAACTAAAATTTTTAATGACCGGTTCATACACCGGAAATTTTTGTCCCAGGACAAAAGGTTCTGCTTTACAATTCTAGGCTTCATCTCTTTGCGGGCAAATTGAAAACCCGATGGTTAGGACCCTTCACGATTCAAACTGTATTTTCACACGGTGCAGTGAAAATTTCTGATCTTAAGAATGACAAAATTTTCAAGGTCAACGGACAAAGACTCAAGCCGTTCTTAGTCATTGATCTTGAGTCAAATGTGGATAAGTTATGGGTCTTTATGACCCATTTCATAGATGACCCAAGATTGCATTATGATATTTTTCCCCTTCGCTGTATATAGATGCATCATTCAGAGGAGAAAATAATAAAAATTAAAAAAATAAAAAAATTAAACAAATAAAAAATAATTACAAAAAATTAGTCTTTTTCTTGTGTATATGGGTCATTTTTTCGTTATATTAAAAAACCAAAATTTTAGGTTAGGAATTTCACCTATACCTAGGGTTAAAAAAGGAAACGAACACCTCCCTGCCCTAATATAAATCCTTTCTTCCTCTTTCTCGTGCCCCAACTCCTGACCTAACCTCAGACCTGAGGAGAGAAATTGAGAGTACTACACCCCCCAAAACCCAACCTCCAGTCTCCTCTAATCTGTCGCGGAAACCCTTGGAAAGCAGCGGATTCATGGCCCTTCTGTCATCTCCAGAGCGCCACCAAATTTTCTCTCGGTTGATTTTTTTGTGTAGATCTCAGATCTTCTAGTCAATCTCTGGAGTTCTTGCTTGGATTGCTCAGAGCACTCTGTACTTCATTTTCCCCTCATGAATTTTAGGGGAGGTTTACATTCCCTTATCTTTTCTTCCATAAATTTTAATTTTCAGATCCATAGCACCATCTATTTTCGCTGAAAAGGATTTTTCTGGGATCTTAATTGCTATGAACGGATATGGCCATGTATTTTTGGATAGGACTAGAGAACAAAATTGATATGGCATTGTGTATGATAATTCTGAGTTTGTTGCATACTATTGTCCTAACTTGTCAAGAAATTCTACACATGCATTGACACTGTCACTATTGATCTTGACCATCACCAATTTACCGTGCACTTTGACACTGGGACATCATGGTTACAGTTGACATGATCGAGGACTACACACATGTCCCCAGTTCACCACAACACAATATGCTGCTACGCCTTATTGAGTACATGACAATCATGGGTGCTTGGTGTGTGGAGTATGACCATAGGTTCAAGACAAGCACCACTTTTCGCAAAGTCCATTGTGTTGGAAGATGGATCCAACACAATATATTAGGCCTTGACCACACTACATCTTTTAATAAGCCTGTGTTGCAAATTATCCACGACCTGATGATGAGGGATCACACAATCTGCCTAAACATGGTTGATTGAGTTTAGAGTTGCACACAGAAAATACAGAATTTCAGAATTTTATAATAGGTAGTGCAAGTACTCAATACTACCGCTATAGCGAGTGGCTTTGCGGGTCGTGAACCACAAGGAGGGGCTAGCGTTGGAAGCTTTTTGCAAGTTCTCTTTTAAGCTACTTAAAATGGTTAAAGTTCTTCTCTTGTTCTTTAAAAGAAAAGAAAAATAAGTTATAGTAAAATTAAGAAGAAAGTAGTAGATTGAGAAGGTGGAGAAAATAGAAATAGATTTATACAAAGAAATTAAAAAGAGTGAATATAAGAGGTGGGAGATGGTGGTGATCTAAACTAAAGATTAAAAAAAAGAAAAAGAAATCTAACGAACTTACCTGCCTCTTCTGGTTATGACTTACCTGGAATCCTTGTCAATGGTGTACCTTTACTTAAAGGCGAGCAAAGCATGACAGATGAGATCTTCCTCATTCCCGATCTATACTACTAAATGAAGGTGCAAGCTATTTTACCATAGAAATGGTTGTTCATCACCATAGGCTATCGATGGCACTTACAAGGGCGAGACAACTTTGAAACTTTTGAAGTCATTTGGATTTACAAACACAGAAGAGAGAAGTAACAAAAAAAGAGTAGAAAAGGAACTTCGAATGAATTTAATAACAATGAAAGAAAAGAAGAATACTTACACTGGTGCCACTCTCAGTACAAGCATCACTCTTGTTTTACCATGAAACTCTTCTTCGATCTGAGTTACATAAAAAAATAAAAATTTACATTTAAAAGAGAAAGAAAAACTTAAGTTAAGCCTAAACAGAAATCTCTTCTATTTTTTGCTTGATCGTCCCTCCGCCTCTGATGTGTGGGGTATTTATAGGATAGAAATGGATAAGGAAACAAGTTGAAAGATAGGGAGAGCTGGCTATTTCTGAATTTGAATCCTCCCCTTATCTTAAAACTTGATTTGATGTGGATATTCAATTCTGATCTGCAGCTTATTGGCGTGTTGATTGCTGAATATAACTTATCAAATGATAGAACTAGAAACAGTTATCAATGTAAGATTGTAGCCCTTTAAGTCTTCTTTCTGGATGAATCATCAGATTTGAGCTTCGGTAGAAAAAGTTATGATTCAAATACTAAAATATATTCAGTCTGAATCTGAGTCTAAATTTCTTCATCTAATCTATTGATCTTCTATCAATCCATTTATCCCTTTGGATTTTGAATTTCAACTTTGGATTTGATGATCTATCTTTTTATCCTCAATAAAACCGATAGAGTCTTCTTCTAATCCATTTTTTCTTTGAATTTGAATGATATTATCTCATCTGATATACCCGGACTTCAGATAAGATGACATTTAGAACCTTTAGATTTAAATCGATCCCTTTTTTTTTGAACTTTTGGATTTAATTGAATAAATCTGTATATCT
Source organism: Agave tequilana (assembly GCA_038442645.1). Classification (NCBI taxonomy): domain Eukaryota; kingdom Viridiplantae; phylum Streptophyta; class Magnoliopsida; order Asparagales; family Asparagaceae; genus Agave; species Agave tequilana. The sequence goes on along the minus strand of JAVJIF010011698.1, from coordinate 30,596 downwards.
CCCTTTTTCTTTTTAATTATCCTACACGCCATTAAACACGAAAACACATTAATAGCAGAGTTTTATTTAAATAAAAATGTAGAAATGTGACACATATGATATGAAAATATGCAACGCACATGTGTGATCATACCCCTATACCTATCTTTTGCTCGTCCTCGAGCAAAACATCAAAACTAAATCTAAGAATTTATTAGACCACTTTCGTAGGTCACGCGATTGCACTAAGTATGTGTAACAAGCTGTTAAACCTCTTGGTTACCCCTAGAGGACGAGTTTTATCTCGTGAGAGTTTTTAGTAGATTGCACCCACAAAGTCCATAAAGAAAGAAAAATAAAGAGTTATCGAAAAGCATTTTGAAAGTGAAAAATATTTGAAGTATTACTGTAAAAGTTCAAGTAATCTATAAGTTATAGGAAAACTTAATTTTTAATTCTTAAGTTTAGTCTCTATTCAAAAACTTATTATCAATCAAAATAAGGAGTCAAATTGTATTTCTCATTTAGTCTATTACTTTACCCTAAGTCATATGCACCTTCGTGATCGTAAAATTTTGACGAAGGATTTTTTAACTCTAACTCTTATGCCTTATTTATTTATTTTTTTTGGTAGTATTATTTCTTAGTTCTATTAGGCTTTCTAACATGCCCATGTAACGAGCCTTTAATCTGTGACTCTCAAACCAGACAGTTTTAGGGCACCAGGTGAGAAAACACCCCAAGAACTTAAGGACTCGAGTAAATTAGGCCACAAAACTAAGGATTTTATTATATGGACCACTTTTAGACGTGAATACTCATGCTTTATGAGGCACAAATACCCAGCTTAATCAGAGCATAAGTATATATTTTTTCTTTTTTTTCTTTTTTAATAAGGCATAACAATCTTTGTTTTTGAACCCTAAGTGTGTAAGTGTATAAAGCATACATATTTCATCAAGGTAAAAATCAAAACTAAATTACTTTTTCAAATTTTCTTTCTAACCTTAAAAATCAAACAAATAATCTTATTTTGACCAAGTATAAGAATTCCTAATTATGATTCTCCTATTTCTTAAAATTAACTTAATTTCTTACAAAAAATATGTCAAAATATTGCTCTCTTTTCAAAAGTTTTTTAAAGAAAGAAAAATGTTAATTTTTTATTTGAAATAAAAAAACTATGTTATGTTAGAACCTTCCCCCACACCTATCTCATGCATTGTTCTCAATGTATGAATGAATGCATAGATGCATGAAAAAAAAGAAAGGGAAGGAAAATATTACCTTAAGATAGTGGTTCCGGTGGTGGTCAGATTGGATTAAGCACTGCTGCCTAATTAAGATAATGTGTTCTATTTATATAATTACAATCCCCAATATGAATAGGATCATGAAAAATCCTATCATGAAACTTATTCTCTTTACATGACCAGTCTTGAAAAATCATTACGGAGTCATCATGGTCTATACATATGTCCAACAAAAGAATGTGACTTGGTGGAATGGTCGACTTGGGCTCAAGAATGATAGGTTAGAGAACCAATACAGACTCAGAAAATCAACTGTGGGATCAAGAATCAGTTTTGGTTCAAGAGTTGAGTCCAAATCAAAGAATTGAAATTCACATTCTTTTTCCATCAATGGAATGTAACAATCTAAAATTGGTGATTCAATTTCTAGATCTATACGTACGGGAATAAATGTTGGCTTGGAAAATTGGTCCAAATTGGGTAAGGATACCGGATTCAACATAGATTCGGGATGGGAACTGAATCACAAGGTTGGAGATCGAGGTCACATTCACATTCAAGTTCAATCTCATTGAATGGAAAACTTGCTAATTTGTCCAAGGTTTGGAATTGGCCAAGTTCAAGTTTCTGTGATGAAATTGAATCTTGGTCAAAGTCTTCAAGATTCCATGATTCTTTGTTTTCATCAATATGGTTAGAATTATCAGGAATAGTCAAAGATTGGGTAGGGAGAGTTTTTTTGTTCCTATGCATGTTTTTCAATGACCAAGTCTTACTTCTATCATATTTAAAGGATCACTTTAGAATTAAATCATGGATTCCATACTCTTTTCTAAGTCGATATGTTCTCCTTGAAAAATAGAGTAAGAATCTTTGATTTAAAAATTTTGACAGGATTTTGAGTCTTCTAGAATTTGAATTTGTCGCTCAAGCTCTTCTAAGGCTTCCATCCTATTTTCCCAGTCAATTGATTCTTCTAATGGTTGTTCGGGAGAAAGAGTATATGGCGCTGGATGTTGGTAAGGCAGTTGACTGTATGACTCAGAGGAGTTGTATCCCCACTGACTCTTTGAAGAGTGGTGATGATTGTTCCAGTCTTGTTCATAGTACTGAGACTGGGGCATATATTGATTCGGATAAGACCAATCCGGTATACTTGGTAGGTTAATGTTATGATATGCCCGGTTGGTAATATCCCAATCAAAAGCAGTCGGGGTGAAATATGATCACTATTTGCATATGAATAATTGTAATTATAATCCATATCACCAAGACGTCAAAAACAAAAAAAACAAAAACAGGCAAACAAACAAACAAACAAATAAAAAGGAAAAAAATTCTAGGCTAAGTTAGGGTAAACATTAGACCTAGATGACTCCTAACTGGTTAGACTGTCCATGGGGGATATATTGCAGAATCTGACCACAAGTTAATCGGCCAAGTAGGGGCAAGATCAGTGGAAAGTATCCGTGCCTAAGAAACGGGCCTAATTATACCAAACCACCAGTCTTCAGAGTTTCTACCCTCAATCCCAAACCTTTGACACCAATTTAGCAAGTGTCAAATTCCCCGTAGGTCAGTCTTCTATTGAGTCCGAGATGTCCCTAGGGCCAACATTTACTCAGTTTTAGTTAGGCTTGGGTTAGTGAGTGAGGAGATTGTTTGTAGGTTAAGTGAGGGTAATGACTTTCCCGCCTTATCTTGTTTATAGGACAAGCCCTCAAATCAATTTAGTGCAATGTGTACATGCATATGAAAAGCAACACTTAAGCAATGTAAACAATTCAAAAGTGCTCATATACTACATGCTATGCACACGTACCTTTGCTCCAGTACTCTTCAATAATAATGTAAAAGATAAGTGAATTAGACACGTGCCTAAATGCAAGTCTAAACCATTTTTAACATTTACAAACAATCATTTTACTGTTGAATTAAATACAGTGTACAAAATAAATAAATTAGAAATCTAACACATGCAGAAGCTATATTTTGCAGTGTGAAAGCGCCAGCAAAAAGAACTATTAGCAGTTCACTACAAATGCCATGGAAACACGGCTTTCACCGCGTTTGAGCGGCACAATTGTGGGCTCTGATGCTCTGCCTTCTTAGGCAGAGGCACAGAGTAGTAATGTGTCAACTGCAGCTCTTTGATTCCTAAATTCAGCTCTTGCGCACAAAAACAGAGAAGAATTATTTAAATTATTTAAGTAGATCAAAAAAGAAAATAAAAACTTATTGTCCCTCCCCGGCAACAACGTCAACATTTGATTGAGTTTAGAGCTGCACATAGAAAATACAGAACTTCAGAATTTTATAATAGGTAGTGCAAATACTCAATACTACTGCTATAACGAGTGGCTAGCGATGGAAGCTTTTTCCACGTTCTCTTTTAAGTTACTTAAAATGGTTAAAATTCTTCTCTTGTTCTTTAAAAGAAAAGAAAAATAAGTTATAGTTAAGTTAAGAAGAAAGTGGTAGATTGAGAAGGTGGAGAAAATAAAAAATGGATTTATACAAAGAAATTAAAAAGAGTGAATAAAAGAGTTGGGAGATGGTAGTGATCTAAACTAAAGATTAAAAGAAAGAAAAAGAAAAGTAAAGAACTTACCTACCTCTTATGGTTGATGACTTACCTGGAATCCTTGTCAACGGTATACCTTTGCTTGAAGGCGAGTGAAGCATGACGATATGATTTTCCCCATTCCTGATCTATACCACTAAATGAAGGTGCAAGCTATATTATCACAAACACAGAAGAGAGAAGTAACAAAAATAATAGTAGAAAAGAAACTTCGATAGAATTTAATAACAATGAAAGAAAAGAAAAATACTTACACACGTGTCACTCTCAGTACAAGCATCACTCTTGTTTTTCTATGAAACTCTTCTTCGATCTTGTTACGTAAAAAAATAAAAATTTACATTAAAAGAGAAAGAAACACCTAAGTTAAACCTATACAGAAATCTCTTCTATTCTCTGCTTAATCGTCCCTCTGCCTCTGATGTGTAGGGTATTTATAGGATAGAAATGGATAAGGAAACGAGTTGAAAGATAGGGAGAGTTGGCTATTTTTGAATTTGAATCCTCCCCTTATCTCCAAACTTGATTTGGTATGGATATTTAATTCTGATCTGCAACTTGTTGGCGTGTTGATTGCTGAATATAATTTATCAAATGATAGAATTAGAAACAGTTATCAATGAAAGGATTATAGCCTTTTAAGTCTTTTTTCTGAATCATCTTGAATCATCAGATTTGAGTTTCGGTAGAGTAAGTTATGATTCAAATACTAAAATGTATCCATTTAGAATCCGAGTCTAAATTACTTCATCTCATCTATTGATCTTCTCTCTATCTATTTATCCCTTCAGATTTTTAATTTCAGTTTTGAATTTGACGATCTATCTCTTTATCCTTAGTGAAACCGATAGGGTCTTCTTATAATCCATTTTTTATTTGAATTTGAATGATATTATCTCATTTGATATACCTAATCTTCAGATAAGATGCCATTTAGAATCTCTGGATTTGAATTGATCCACTTTCTTTTGAATTTTTAGATTTAATTGGATAAATTTGTCTCTCTCTTTTTCTTTTTTAATTACCCTACACGCCATTAAACATGAAAATACATTAATAGCAGAGTTTTATTTATTAAAAATGCAGAAATGTGACACATATGATATGAAAACATGCAACGCACGAGTATGAACAATGGTCATTTTTCATAGTCTGATTACCAATTCCCAACATATTCAAGGCGCAAAGTACGCTCATTCAGTATTGGTCACCTATCTGTGTAGAAAATTTTTGCAGAACTTTATGTCAGACAAGGTATTTTCAGCATATGACCGAGTTTTTGTGGCCCCAGAGGGAGTTACGAGTACGTATAATAGTTGCCTCTATGCGGTTTGAACACCTACTATCCAACCAGAGGATATCCCAGCTGAGTCCTCTTCTGAGTAACAGTTGGAGGAGGAGGACAAGCCTAAGTTTTAGCGTCAGCCACCACCCACTGATTCATGTGCCTTCATATCTTCCATTTGGAAAGGCATGAAGAAGATATCCAAGGGACAAACTTGGCTCCGACGATAAATGGAGGAGCAGTCTATGCGTTTACAGCGCATTGAGGAGGGACTACGACGTTCACAATCGATTGGTCTGAGCACTTTGGCCAGTCCGAGCCGTCGATGAGGGTGACATCATTTCACTTCCCTTGTTTCATACATTCATATCATACTGCATACATTGAGGACAATACATGAGATAGGTATGAGGGGAGGGTACTAATATTGAATTTTCTCTTTATTATATTTAGGATTTTTCTCTTTAGGATATTTTCTAGATTTTCTTTTCTTTTTATTTTTAGTTTTTTCTAGGATTTTCTCTTTCTTTTAGTATATTTTCTTTAGATTTTTCTAGATTTTCTTTTACATTTTAATCCATTTTTAAGAAAATTAAATTGATCTTAGGAATCAAGGAAACTTTAAACTAAAATTTCTTAATTTTGGTAAAAATAAGAGGATTTGTTGGAATTTTAGGTTAAGATAGAAAGATTAGAAAGATAATTGGATCTTGAATTTTTCCTTAGAATTATATACACATTTATATTTAGGGATTAAAACAAAGACTTTAATACCCTTATAAATATATATATATATAATATATATAAATAAAAAAATAATTTTTTTTGTGTATGTAATAAATAAAATAAAATATTTGACCACTAATTAAACTAGTTAATTGTGCCTTAGGAAGTATGATTAGTCACGCCTAACAGTGGTCAAAAATAAACACTTTAGCTTCGCGGCCTTATTCACTAGAGTACTTGGACTCGAGGGATATAATCTCATCTAATGCCTTAAGACCGACTGGTCTAGGAGTCACTGGTTCAAGACTTGTTACATAAGCGGACTGGAAAGTCTTATGAAACTAAAGAAAAAAAAAAAAAAATGCATGTATATATATAAATAAATAAAAAAATATATAAATAAAGGTATCATAAGTCCAAGTTAAAAATCCCCAATAAATATAAGTATATACCTTGAAGGTTTAATAAAAGATCAAATAATCAATCTAACCTCGATCCCTTAACCTAATTGATAACAACCCCTTGCATAGAGACTTGAATTAAGAATGAATAGTTAAAGGTTAACCTAAAATCATAGATCACTTATTTTTGTAAGAATGGATCATAAACTTTTCCATTTTACAAAAAGAATTTTCAGAACACTAACATTTATTTTTCTTTTTTGAATTGTAATATCCTAGTCTAAAATACTGTATTTTTATTTCCTAAAGTATTTATTTTATTTTACTAGTTATTTTATTATTATTACTACTATCTCTTTTGATTATTAGATTTATTATTATTATTGTTATTATTATTCATATCTTTCTTTTTCCTAGCCCATAACCCATTACCATTGAGATTCTTATTCATTAATCTAAAACCCAATCCTAATCCAAACCTATTTTATCAAATCTTTTCATAAATCTTAACTGATCCTAATCTAATTCCTAACAAAAATCAGATCTATCCTAACTTAACCAAATCCAAATCCTATTTTCAAAATCATAACCTTAATTAATTCTATCCTAAACTACTCATTCACATCCTAATCTTAACTACTAAATCAAACAATTTAAACCCAACTGAAATTCTGATTTTTTTTAATTCCCTAATAACCTATAAAAACCCTAAACTTCTTCTCTCTTTCTACCTGCAAAGAAAAAAAATCATGACCCAGCTCTTCCCATCTCCTTCTTTCTTTTCTCCACAAGCGGAGCATAAGCAAAAGGATCTTAAAGTGCAGAGATTGAGGAACATGATAGGGAGATCTAATCGAAGTAAGTAATCTATCTTCTCAATTTATTTGATATAAATAGTTTATTAAAAATCATGTCTATATCATGATCTCCATGAATATTTTATGCATCAAAACCCAATCTAAAATTCAAGTAAAATACATGTGAGGATATACCAAACCATATTTTAAATTACATATTTTTTCGGAATTTTTACAGCAAAAGATTTCAAAAAAATAAATAAAAAACTAAAAGATTGGTCGCAGCTCTCGGCCAGGCCAAGAGCAGCTTGGCCTGTTCACTGGCCCAGGCCAGGGCTGGCCTGGCCCGGGCCAGGCCGGCTGGGCCAGCACAGGGCCTTGGGCCCTGCTATTCCAAAAAAAAAAAGAAGAAAAGAAATTTAAAGGCCAAACCAGACCCAGTCTGGCCTGGGCGGGCCTGGCCCGGGTCTCGCCAGGCTGAGCTACACAGAGGGGCCCAGAGTTAAAAAAAAAAAGTAAGAAAAAAAAAAAAAGAAAGAAGAAAGGAAGAAAGGAGAATTTGCACAATAAAAATAATTACTTAAAAATATCAAAAAAATAGGGGAAAATATAAACAATAGTCTACAATAATTTCACTTTCTATGATAAAAATTTTAGATTAATACCAACATGAATTAACTCAAATCACCCACTTTAAAACAATTTTTTCTTAATGATAAATTCAGACCCGTTAAGAATTTTCAAGGTTTAAAGTGTATTAAAAATTCAACAAAAAATAAAAATTAGTTTAAACTAAACCTACTAAATTCATTAGACTTTGAGGATCATATTTCTAACCCCCAAACTAATTAATAAATATTAAAACTTCTTAAAACTCTCAAGTATAACATCCTTTTAAAAATCTAATAATTCCTCTTGAATGAACTATGTAGATTTATCGGGGCCTTATGATTTCAGTGCTCTAGATTTGGGATCGAGTTCAAGTGAGTGTTTCTTTTCTTTGTGTAGTTTGTTGTGAGTGTTTTTTTCCTCCTTCAGTTATACAAGAATTTTGTGATAAATAATTTTATTTAATTATGTAATTATGCTACTAAATTTACTGAGATGATATTTAGAAGTGTTTGCTTTTGCATCATTTCCTTATTTATTGTTACTTGCATCATTTCATAGACCATCTGATATATTATACCAGTTTGTTTACCTATATTCCTTCATGAGACATCATTGAGTGCTAACACTATTTATTTAGTTGATCTACGTTATTTCATGTGTAGTCATCTACCATTGTTGATTCATGATTAGTTGTAGTATACCTTAGACTAGATTTGATCTTGTAATTGACCTAGTTGTGAGAAATCTTAGCATATAAATTGATTGATCTTAAGGTTGTTTGTTCGTGATTGAGGTTAAATGTGCATATTTGTAGATAAATGGTGTATTTATTTGAGGTGGTTAGCAAACATTTATTTTTGATGATATTTCAGATGGGAATTCATTTGGACAATGAGGATGGATTAAATAAGATATTACCTTAAGATTGGTTTATCTTGATGCTTGAATTTATATGTGGACTTAGAGTTCAACTTGAGATTTACATGGGATCTTGATTTATATTTAAATGAGATCAATAATTGTCAGATTCTGATCATATGATAGAATATCTTAACTTGATCTATCACATAATACTGATTTTAGATTATTAGTTACAAGTATTTTATTTGGATATATTCACTGATAAATTATCTGAGTAATGATGTTTATAGATATCGAGATTGAGACAGAGACTTTCTAGATCTCATGTAGCTTGAGGATGTCCCGCTCCTTAGTTATTATCTTGATTGAGATTAGAACTATTGATGATGTAACTTAAACTATAATTAAATTTAGATCTTGGATTTGACTGGTTCATGATGGTACTTAACGAGTTGATATCTGAGTGACATTATCAGTATATTTGATTATTCTTATTGATGGTAAAACAGGTGAGAGTTTGATTAGATATTGATGATTGATTAATTTGGAGATTTTTTTATTAAAGAACGAGATATTAGACTCGGATTTGTTAGTGGACTCGATTGAGTTGGAGTTGACCTTGGGTTGGGAGTAGACGTAAATTGGTTTGATCTGACCTAGTGGTATGTATGTACATAATTGACTAGTTTCTTGAATTCTAGATCATGTGTTTGAACTTAATGGAAGTGAGAGTGTATGATGGTCTTAATTAAGATTGAATAGTGATGAATTGTTGGATATAGATGAATATGTATTTATATATTGAGACTTGGATATATTGATGACTTGAGAATCTGAGTTGATTAAATATTTTACTCAATTATTCTATTCATGCCAGCAGGTTATTATTCTAAATATCATAATTTACTTGAAGAACTTCACTGATTATACGTGATATTTACCTGATAACTATATTGTCCATGTTACCATAATTGTTGGGAAATTATTGTATACGGTAACAACACTCTCATGTTATACTTGTTTCATGTCCTATTATATTGGTTCCCTATTCACTAACATTATATATCCTATTATACCACTATCATGATTACACATGTTGATGTCGTTACCGTGGCTATCACCGACCTGTCCCAGTAAACTAAGTAACATGCACATTAAATAATCTTGACAAACTGATAACATGACATTAAACAACTGATACTGGGATAGGGGAGATTGATAGAAGAGACATCATCTGTATTTTGGGTGAACCTAGGATATAGGTTGCGCAACAGAAAGAGTGTCCACTGTAGGGTTCTTAGGGTGACTGGCACCCCATCCTGTTTTTGTTTCTGTTATACATGTTCTTGACTACCTAACGGTAAGTCCTGATTCAGCGCCAGGAGTCTGGGCCGTGGTCCCGGGTATGTAAAGGACCCACATATAGCATGGATAATGTCTCCAACCGATTAGTTTCAATAACATAGGATGCCAATTATCATGTGTGATAGGCGTAGTATGAGATGCGTCTATTACATGTGGCAATTGGTGTTCCCTGATATAATAATAATAATAATAAACTGTTCATAATTACTGTAATTGATTGTCGTTACCTGATACATGTATATTTGTTGGACGCCCAATGTTATACCTGACCTGATTGGACATCTGACTCTAGTACTGACTGACTCTATCCGCCTGATATATAAATCGTGATAGAAACCTGATTTAATACCTGACTGGATATATACTCTACTGTGTACTATCCACATTACTGTTTATTTACTTATTCATGTCATTTCTTATTCTAGTTTATACTATTATCATATGTTCACATTTATATGCATATGCATCTTTCCAGTTTATTCTTATACATTCACTACGAGTTCTAACTTCCTGAATTTGCATATCAAATCTGGGGCTATTTATTACTGATCAGGTATTTGGAGATGATCACAAGCATGTTGAGGAGCTGGAGTCTCTCTTTTCTTTACTATAGGTATTCTTACTCTTTTATTCATGTTATTTCCTAATTCTATCTGTATCATCTCCAGTTGCCATTTCTTTCCTTTATTCATCTACTATCATTGTGTTAGATATTTATATGTCATATTGCAGTGATATTGATTTATCGTAGTAGATTTTATAGTTTGTTTAGGTTACTTTAAGCTTAGTATATGTGCGTGGGGTATTTTCCTCGTGAATATACGTCGTCGACTCTCGTCGCGACTCCATTTTCGCGTATTTTGGGAAGCGGGATCAGAGCCATGTTTACTCAAAAAAGGACCTAGTTCTTATCGGTGACCTGAGACAAGTTATATTTACACTACAATAAACATATAATATTCACACGATGATATTGAGTCCACTTGAAAATTGATCGTCCTCCCTTTTAGAATTCATCTCTTGAATTTTTTGATGTCCCTAATTCCAACTCTTCTTCTAAAGTAATCTTGGTTCCATCTTGATTCTTATTCTTCTTTCCGATTTCATTTCTTGATTTTGTCTCTTGGAATTAGTTACTCTATTCTGAAGCCGGTAACAGAGATTAGAGCGCGCAGCGGAAGCGTGGTGGACCCATGATACAGTGAGAAGCGGCATGGAAGTTTTATCTTCTCCCTTGATCTTCATTTCCTGTCATTTCCTGCTTTATCAAAATTTTGAGGACAAAATTTTTATAATGTGGGTATAATGTAATATCCTGGTCTAGAATACTGCATTTTTATTTTCTAAAGTATTTGTTTTATTTTACTGGTTATTTTATTATTATTACTACTATCTCTTTTGATTATTAGTATTTATTATTATTATTATTATTTTTATTATTCATATCTTTCCTTTTTCCTAGCCCATAACCTATTACCATTGAGATTCTTACCCATTAACCCAAAACCTAATCCTAATCCTAATCAAAATTCTATCTTATCAAATCTTTTCATAAATCTTAACTAATCCTAATCTAAATCCTAACAAAATCATATCTATCCTAACTTACCCAAATCCAAATCCTATTTTTAAAATCATAACCTTAATTAATTCTATCCTAAACTACTCACTCACATCCTAATCCTAACTATTAAATCAAACAATTTAAACCCAACTGAAATTCTGTTTTTTTTAAAGTCCTTAATAACTTATACTTTCTACCTCCAAAGAAAAAAAAACTAACCCAACTCTCCCCACCTCCTTCTTTCTTTTCTCCTCAAGCGGAGCATATACGAAAGGATCTTGAAGTGCAGAGATTGAGGAACATGATAGGGGAGATCAAAACCAAGTAAGTAATCTATCTTCTCAATTTATTTGGTATAAATAGTCTATTAAAAATCTTGTCTATATCACGATTTCCATGAATATTTTTAAACATCAAAACCCAATCTAATATCCAAGTAAAATAATGTAAGGATATACCAACCCATATTTTAAATTACATGTTTTTTTAGAATTTTTATAGCAAAAGATTTCAAAAAAAAAAAAAACTAAAGATTGGCCGCTGCTTTCGGCCAGGCTGAGAGCAGCCCGGCCTATTGGCCTGGCCTGGCCTGGCCTGGCCAGGGCCAGGCCGGCTGGGCCAGCACAGGGCCTTTCGCCCTGCTATTCAAAAAAAAAAAGAAATTTAAAGGCCGAACTAGTCCTGGCAAGGCCTGGGCGGGCCTGGCCCGGGTCTGGCCTGGGCTGCACGGGGCCCAAAGTAAAAAAAAAGAAAGAAAGAAAAAAGAAAAGAAAGAAGAAAGGAAGAAAGGAGAATTTGCACAATAAAAATAATTAGCTAAAAATATAAACAATAGTTTACAATAATTTTACTTTCTATGATAAAAATTTTAGACTAATACCAAAATAAATTAACTCAAACTACCCACTTTAAAGCCATTTTTCCTTAATGGTAAATTCAGGCCCGTTAAGTATTTTAATGGTCTAAAGCCTATTAAAAATTCACAAAAAATAAAAATTTGTTTAAACTAAACCTACTAAATTCATTGGACTCTGAGGATCATATTTCTAACCCCCAAACTAATTAATAAAGATTAAAACTTCTTAAAACTCTCATGTAAAATCTCCTTTTAGAAATCTAGCAATTCGTATTGAATGAACTATGTAGATTTATCAGGGCCTTATGATTTCAGTGCTCTAGACTTGGGATCGAGTTCAGGTGAGTGTTTCTTTTCTTTGTATAATTTTATTTAATTTTGTTGTGAGTGTTCTTTTCCTCCTTCAGTTATACAAGGATTTTGTGATAAATAATTTTATTTAATTATGTAATTATACTACTAAATTTACTGAGATGATATTTAGGAGTGTTTGGTTTTGCATCATTTCCTTATTTGTTGTTACTTGCATCATTTCGTATGACCATTTGATATATTCTACCAGTTTGTTTGCCTATATTCCTTCATGAGACATCGTTGAGTGCTAACATTGTTTATTTAGTTGATCTACGTCATTTAATGCGTAGTCATCTACCACTGTTGATTCATGATTAGTTGTAGTATACCATAAACTAGATTTGATCTTGTAATTGACCTAATTGTGAGAAATCTTTGAATATAAATTGATTGATCTTGAGGTTGATTAGTTCGTGATTGAGGTTAAAAGTGCATATTTGTTGATAAATAGTATATTTATTTGAGGTGGTATCAGACATTTATTTTTGATGATATTTTAGATGGGAATTCATTTGGACAATGAGGACGGATTAAATAAGATGTTACCTTAAGATTGGTTTATCTTGATACTTGGATTTATATATGGACTTAGGGTTAAACTTGAGATTTACAAAGGATCTTGATTTATATTTAGATGAGATCAATAATAGTAGAATTCTGATCATATGGTAGAATATCTTAACTAGATTTTTGATCTATCACATAATATTGATTTTGGATTATCAATTGTAAGTATTTTATTTGGATACACTCACTGATAAATTATCTGAGTAATGATGTTTATAGATATCGAGGTTGAGTACAGAGACTTTCTAGATTTCATGTAGCTTGAGGATGTCCCACTCCTTAGTTATTATCTTGATTGAGATTGGAACAATTGGTGATGTAACTTAAACTATAATTATATTTAGATATTGGATTTAACTGGTTCATGATGGTAGTTATTCGAGTTGATATCTAAGTAACATTATCAGTAGATTTGATTATTTTTATTGATGGTAAAACAAGTGAGAGTTTGGTTAGATATTGATGATTGATTAATTTGGAGATTTTTTTATTAAAGAACGAGATATTGGACTTGGATTTGTTAGTGGACTTGATTGAGTTAGAGTCGACCTTAGATTGAGGAGCAGATATAGATTGGTTTGACCTAACATGGTAGCATGTATATACATAATTGACTAGTTACTTGAATTTTTAGATCTTGTGTTTGAACTTAATGGAAGTGAGAGTGTATGATGGTCTTAATTAAGATTGGGTAGTAATGATTGGTTGGAATAGATGAGTATGTATTTTATATATTGAGACTTGGATATTCGATGACTTGAGAACTGAGTTGATCAAATATTTTACCCGGATTATTCTATTCATGCTAGCAGGTCATTATTCTGAATATCATGATTTACCTGAAGAACTTGACTGATTATACATGACATTTACCTGATAACTATATTTTCCATGTTACCATAATTGCTGGGAAATTATTTTATACTGTATCAACACTATTATGTTATACTTGCTTCATGTCCAGTTATACTGGTACCCTGTTCACTGACATTATATATCCTGTTATACCAGTATCCTAATGATACATGTTGATGTCGTTACCGTGCCTATCACTGACCTGTCCCAGTAATCTAAGTAACATGCACATTAAATAATCTTGATAAATTAATAACATGACATTATACAACTTATACTGGGATTGGGGAGATTGATGGAGGACATAACGTCTATATTTTGGGTGGACCTAGGATATAGGTTGAGTAGCCGAAAGAGGGTTCCACTGCAGGGTTCCCGTGGGGTGACTGGCACCCCGTCTTGTTCTTGTTCCTATTATACATGTTCCTGACTACCTAGCGGTAGGGCCGATTCAATGCCAAGAGTCTGGGCCGTGGTCCGAGTATGTACTGTTGGCCCAAAAGGTTACACTCTCTATTTGTTTAAGTTCTGATGATAACAAAACACATAGAAGCTATTTGGTACTAATAAGTTGTTTAGTATGAGTTTCAAGTTTGTACTAGTCATGATGGTCTTTTAAGTATATTGCAAGGATTATGATGCTAAAAGGCAAAGGCGCAAGAGGACGTTTTTTTTTAGGAGAGAAGGCTCTAGCTTGGTGTAACGCAGCTCAGAGACTTCCTTTCTCAGTTTTTAAAATTTTTAGTTTGTTAAAGGATAGTGTATAGTGTTGAAGCTCAATATTCCCCACACACAAGATTTTGCACATGATTTTTCTAAAGATATTTCTCCTATATATAAGATATTTTTACAAACATATTCTAATACTTACAAACTCTATTTTATATAGTATACCAAGTCTTGATCAAAATTAATTTGAAAATTATTAAGATCTTCAAAACCATTTTCAAAAGAAACTGTTTGGCCTGTTGCGGTCGACCAGACGGTCGACCGGCTCTGTTTCAGGTCAGAACGGTCGACCGCGCTTCTGACCGTTTGGGTGTGTGCATGTGTGCACGTTACCCGGTCGACCGGGCGGTCGACCGGACCCAATGTCGGTCGACCGAGCTTCGGCCGACTGAAAGCACCTAAGTCTCTGTTTGGGACGGTCGACCGGGCGGTCGACCGTGGGCTGGCAACGGTTATATTTTTTTAAAAACCGGTCGACCGGCCGGTCGACCGTGAGCTAAATTTCAGCCCAAACGGCTAGTTTTTTAAACACGTTTTAAAACATGCTTTTCTTCTCTAAACGAATTTGAGGGCTGGATTTGGGTCTAATCTTTCCTAATTATTCATTATAACAGTTTACCTTTTAATCCCTACCTTTATCCTATAAATAGGGATGATTAGGGTTGAAGAGATTACAACAATCCTTTGCAAAAGAAATCAAGTTTAAGTCTTTCAAAAGAAGTTTTTGCTCTCAGTTTTTGTGCTCAAAATTCTCTCTTTTCACTGAAGTTTTTGATTCAAAACTCTCTTCAATTTTGTTTTCTTTTTCACTTACAAAACTTGAGCTTCAATCCTACACATTATTCTCTAGGGTTTTTGTAAGGGAAAAAGTTTTTCGAAAGAGGTTTGTGGTCTTTTGATCACCAAGATATTCTTGTATTTGTGGCTCCACTACCTCTGGACTAGAGGAGTGTGATAGAGGAGTTGGGTGCTCCCTTGTGGTTGTAATTCTTTGTGAAAGTTATAGTGGTTCTTAAATCCTTCTGGGTGAAGGCGGGGACGTAGAGCTGGGTGCTCGAACCTCGAAACAAATCTCAGTGTTTGCGATTGGTTTATTTGTGTTATTTACTTGCTTTATATTCATTGATATATTGTCGATCAATACTCATACAACAAGATTGCATTGCGCACCTCAAACTCTTATCTAGAGGAATCACGAGAAAGGAGTTCAGAGCCCTTCACGGGGTATTCGGCTTCTAATCTTGTTCTGGGTGATCGTTGCATCATAACATTTTAAATTTGTGCATTGATTAGCATTATCACCTATTCACCCCCCTCTAGGTGATTTCAATTGGTATCAGAGTTAGGACTCTAGTTTTTGGCTTCACATCCTTAGAGAGATCCTATAATTTGCTAATCACTATTTTCATATCTTCATTCATACACTAGTAAAGATGGCCGATAACATTAAGACCCCTCCCAAATTTGATGGACTCAACTTTCCCATATGGAAAGTTAGGATAACCATTTTTCTACAATCTCTAGGTAGTCTAGTTGCTAAGTCTTTGACCAAGCCTTTTATTAGACCCGAAAGTGAGGAGGACACTTGGTCCGAACTTACCTTCAAGGAATTTGATGCTAATTCAAAGGCTCAAAATGCCCTACTCTCAGCTTTGAATGAGGATGACTTAACACGGGTTATCCATTGCAAATCCGCCTATGAGATTTGGCAACACTTAGTGGTCACTCACGAGGGAACATCACAAGTCAAGAGAGCTAAAATAGATCTCTTGCGTTCTCAATATGAAAGTTTTAAAATGCTAGAAGATGAATCTATTGATAATATGATTACCAAGTTTACTAAGATTACAAATGCTCTTTCTTCTTTAGGTGATGAAATAAGCAACGACCAAAAGGTGCGTAAGGTGATTCGTGCTCTTCCTTCGTCATGGGAAATCAAAGCTACCACCTTGAAGGAGTTGAATGACAAAGACGAGATGGAGCTCATAAGTCTTATTGGAAACCTTAAGACTCATGAGATGGAGAAGAAGGCTAGAGAAGATGCGGTACCTCAAAAGAAAAAGTCAATAGCTTTCAAGTCTTCCTCCTCTAACTACGATGATGAAGAAGATGAAGAAGATAATGAAGAGCTATCTCTTCTTGTGAGAAATGTAAAGAGAATGTACAACAAGAACAAGCTCAACTATAGAAGGCGATGGGAAGGGAAGGAGGAGAAAAGGATCATATGCTACAACTGTCGGAAACCCGGACACATCATGGCCGATTGTCCAGATTTCAAGAAAAAGATGTCTTCCTCCTTGAAGCAAAACAGGCCGATTGAAAAGAAGGTGTACAAAGCCACTTGGGATTCGGAAAGTGAATCCGAAGATTAAGTCGACACGACAAATGTGTGTTTCATGGAAAACACACCTAAGGTAACTGCCCAACCACTTGATGATGAAAGTGAAATAAGTAGAGAAATGTTAGTGCATGCTTTCGTTGAACTCTCAGAAAGTTTTGATGATAAAAAGGTAGAGTGTTCAAAATTAAAAAAGGAAATTGAAATGCTTAAAAATCAACTTGCCATTTCTTCAAAAGAAAAGGATGAACTATCTTCTAATCTTATTTCAACGCAAAGAGATTTTGATGCCTATAGAGTTGCTTGTAAAGCTAAATATTCTAAAATTGATGAAAATGAGTTTTCCATGTTAAAAACAAAAATCAATGATTTGGGAAATGTTTTAAAAGAATGTGCTTTTAACAATACTAAATTGGAAGAAATGTTTTCAAAGAAGCATATGCATACTCCACATGCTAAAAATGATAAAACATCTCATGCCAAAACTTCACATGTTCATCATGCCAACACTCACATGTCAATCATGCTAAAACTACTCATGCTCACAATTCACATGTTCGTAAGCCACATGCTCATTATGCTTTTAAATATGGAAGAATTTATTAATGTACTTATTGTGGCCGGAATGGCCATTTAGCTAAATTTTGCTATGATCATATAAATAGTACAAATAATCTTGTGTGGGTTCGAAACACTAACTCTTTAGGACCCAAGAAAATATGGGTACCAAAATCAAGTCTTAAATTATTTGATGTAGGTACACACCAAGGCTCCAAGACGTAAGGAGCGGTGGTACCTTGATAGTGGTTGTTCAAGGCATATGACATGGGACATCAATAATTTCACAACCCTATCAAGGTACGATGAAGGTGGCACCGTCACCTTCGGAGATGACTCCAAGGGCACCATCATCGGTATAGGTAACATTAAGATTGGTGCATCTCCTTTAATAGAAAATGTAGTTCTTGTTGATGGGCTTAAACATAACTTGCTTAGTATTAGTCAACTATGTGATCGTGGTCTCAAAGTTGTGTTTGATGAATCTTCTTGCAAAATTTTTGATTGTAAAACCAATGATTGTATTCTTACTGGATTTCGTGAAAATAATGTCTAATTATTGACATGCTTAATTTGGATTGTTCTACTAAATGTTTAAATGCTTTTGATGAGATTTCATGGTTATGGCATAGAAGATTAGGACATGCATCTTTTGATCACCTTACTAGAATTAATTCTAAGGAATTGGTGAAGGGTATTCCTTATTTGAAGTTTGAAAAAGACCGCATTTGTGGTGCGTGCCAACTTGGGAAACAAACCAAGTCTTCTTTCAAACCAATCAAAGATATCATGTCATCTAGGCCTTTAGAATTAATTCACATGGATCTTTTTGGACCAACTAAAACTAAAAGCTTAAATGGAAATAGATATGTTTTTGTTTTAGTTGATGATTTTTCTCGTTTCACTTGGGTTTTCTTTTTGGAGTATAAAGATCAAACTTTTTCGCATTTTAAGATTTTTCGAAAGAGGGTTGAAAAAGAAAAAGGATTTTCGATTTTACAGATAAGAAGTGATAGAGGTGGTGAGTTTGTTAACCAACTCTTCATGACTTATTGTGATGAAAAGGGAATTAAGCATGAAATGTCATGTCCTAGAACTCCACAACAAAATGGAGTAGTTGAAAGGAAGAATAGAACTCTTCAAGAAATGGCTAGGACTATGATAAGTGAATATGGGCTCCCTCAATACTTATGGGCCGAGGCCGTAAACACCGCATGCTACATATCAAACCGTATTTATTTGTGTAAAAATACTTTCAAAACCTCTTTTGAAATTTATCATTTAAGAAAACCAAATGTTTCATACTTTAAAGTTTTTGGATGCAAGTGTTTTGTTTTGAATACTAAAGATAATTTGGGTAAATTTGATGCTAAGGCTTATGAAGCAATCTTTGTTGGCTATTCTAGTACTAGCAAAGCATATAGAGTATTCAATAAATCATCTCATACTATTGAAGAATCTAAGCATGTTAAATTTGAAGAATCTAATGCTATTATTGAGAATGTTGTAGAGATTGACTCATTAGGTGAGGACATGGAGAAAATA
Source organism: Agave tequilana (assembly GCA_038442645.1). NCBI lineage: Eukaryota > Viridiplantae > Streptophyta > Magnoliopsida > Asparagales > Asparagaceae > Agave > Agave tequilana. The sequence continues at coordinate 11,367 of JAVJIF010011698.1, read as the reverse complement.
TCCTTGAAGGACTCACCCATTCAAGATGACAAGCAAGAACCTATTGGTGAAGTTCAAAAGGATGAAGTGGAACAATCACAACCACTTCCTAAAGACTGGAGATACGCCTCAAATCATCCCAAAGATCTCATCATAGGTGATGTATCAAAGGGGGTAACTACTAGCTCCAAACTCCATGATTTGTGTGGAAATTTTGCATTCATATCTCATTTTGAACCCAAAAACATCCTCGAAGCTGAGGGTGACTCATATTGGTTGCTAGCTATGCAAGAAGAGCTCAATCAATTTGAGCGCAACCAACTTTGGCACCTTGTTCCTAGACCCCATGATAGACCAATAATTGGTACTAAGTGGATTTTTAGGAACAAGTTGGATGAGTCAGGAAATGTTATTAGGAATAAGGCTAGGTTAGTGGCCCAAGGTTACGCTCAAGTTGAAGGAATCGACTTTGAGGAGACCTTTGCACCCGTAGCACGGCTTGAAGCCATACGGATCACACTAGCTTATGCATCTTTTAAAATTTTAAACTTTTTCAAATAGATGTAAAAAGTGCATTTTTAAATGGTTTTATTGATGAGGATGCTTATGTTGAATAACCTCCCGTTTTGTGGATCATGTACATCCAAATTTTGTTTTCAAGTTAGATAAAGCATTGTATGGTTTAAAACAAGCTCCAAGAGCTTAGTATGAAAGGCTTTCTAGTTTTCTTCTTTCAAATGATTTTGTTAAAGGCAAAGTAGACACCACATTATTTACTAACATGTTGATAGTGACATTCTTATAGTTCAAATATATGTTGATGATATAATCTTTGGTTCTACTAATGAGTTACTTTGCAAGAAGTTTGAACAATGCATGCAACGTGAATTCGAGATGTCATTAATGGGTGAATTGAACTATTTTCTTGGACTCCAAATCAAGCAAATGCGTGATGAGATTTTCATATGTCAAGCCAAGTACTCCAACGAACTCATCAAGAAATTTGGGCTTGAAGACTCAAAAATTTGCAACACTCCCATGGCCACCACCACCAAGCTTGATAAGGATGATCAAGGTAAGTGTGTTGATATAAAATTGTATAGAAGTATGATTGGTAGCTTGTTGTATTTAACGGCTAGTAGGCCGGATATTATGTTTAGTGTGTGTCTTTGTGCTAGATTCCAATCGTGTCCCAAAGAATCTCATTTAATTGCGGTAAAACACATTATTCGTTATGTTAAGGGCACTATTGGAATGGGTCTTTGGTATCCGAAAATCGGAGAATTCTCAATGACGAGTTTTTCGGATGCCGACTATGCGGGTTGTAAAGTGGATAGGAAGAGTACTAGTGGAACATGTCAATTTCTTGGTAATTATCTTGTTTCATGGTCTTTCAAGAAACAAAATTCGGGAGCCCTCTCAACCGCCGAGGCGGAGTATGTTGCGGCGGGGGCTTGTTGTGCACAAGTCCTTTGGATGAAACATACTCTCCTTGATTATGATTTGCATTATGACCATATAAAAATATTTTGTGATAATACTAGTACTATTCATATGACTAAGAATGCAAATCAACATAGTAAGACCAAGCACATTGAGATTCGATATCACTTCCTTAGAGATCATTTTGAGAAAGGTGATATTGATATTGATTATGTTTCTTCCGATTTTCAACTTGCCGATATTTTCACTAAACCACTTGACTATAATAGATTTTCTTTTATATGTGGTGAACTTAATGTTTGTGTTGTTGAATAAGGAAGTTTTCTTGCTAATATATCCCTTTTTGATGTATGACAAAAAGGGGGAGAAATATGTGTTTTATGGTTATGGTGGTTTGATGATGGTTTGGTGGTTTGATGTTGTTTATTCAAAAATTTTCAAAAATTCAGAAAATTCAAAAATTCTCTCATAACAAATTGTTTTATACTTGTTTAATATAACATTATTTGAGGGAGAGTTTTTACCTCCCTTTTATATCTTGTGTTATAGCCTATATGTTTTGTCATCATCAAAAATGGGGAGATTGTTGGCCCAAAAGGTTACACTCTCTATTTGTTTAAGTTTTGATGATAACAAAACACATAGAAGCTATTTGGTACTAATAAGTTGTTTAGTATGAGTTTCAAGTTTGTACTAGTCATGATGGTCTTTTAAGTATATTGCAAGGATTATGATGCTAAAAGGCAAATGGCGCAAGAGGACGTTTTTTTTAGGAGAGAAGGCTCTAGCTTGGTGTAACGCGGCTCAGAGACTTCCTTTCTCAGTTTTTATAATTTTTAGTTTGTTAAAGGATAGTGTATAGTGTTGAAGCTCATTATTCCCCACACACAAGATTTTGCACATGATTTTTCTAAAGATATTTCTCCTATATATAAGATATTTTTACAAACATATTCTAATACTTACAAACTCTATTTTATATAGTATACCAAGTCTTGATCAAAATTAATTTGAAAATTATTAAGATCTTCAAAATCATTTTCAAAAGAAACTGTTTTGGCCTGTTGCGGTCGACCGGCTCTGTTTCAGGTCAGAACGGTCGACGGGCGGTCGACCGCGCTTCTGACCGTGTGTGCATGTGTGCACGTTACCCGGTCGACCGGGCGGTCGACCGGACCCCATGTCGGTCGACCGAGCTTCGGCCGACTGAAAGCACCTAAGTCTCTGTTTGGGACGGTCGACCGGGCAGTCGACCGTGGGCTGGCAACGGTTATATTTTTTTTGAAAACCGGTCGACCGGCCGGTCGACCGTGAGCTAAATTTCAGCCCAAACGGCTAGTTTTTTAAACACGTTTTAAAACGTGCTTTTCTTCTCTAAACGAATTTGAGGGCTGGATTTGTGTCTAATCTTTCCTAATTATTCATTATAACAGTTTACCTTTTAATCCCTACCTTTATCCTATAAATAGGGATGATTAGGGTTGAAGAGATTACAACAATCCTTTGCAAAAGAAATCAAGTTTAAGTCTTTCAAAAGAAGTTTTTGCTCTCAGTTTTTGTGCTCAAAATTCTCTCTTTTCACTGAAGTTTTTGATTCAAAACTCTCTTCAATTTTGTTTTCTTTTTCACTTACAAAACTTGAGCTTCAATCCTACACATTATTCTCTAGGGTTTTTGTAAGGGAAAAAGTTTATCAAAAGAGGGTTTGTGGTCTTTTGATCACCAAGATATTCTTGTATTTGTGGCTCCACTACCTCTGGACTAGAGTGTTGGCCCAGAGGCCTTCCACTCTAGTTTTGATGATGATTAACTCATGTAGTTATGTGTACTAATAATCTTGTGATTTTAGTTTCAGATTATTAATCAAGATGTTAGTAGGTGATTAGCTTCAACAAAGATGGTTTGGAAGCTTTCACATAGTGATTCAAGAGCCCGAGCAACAAGATCATAAATAGCACTCATCGGAGTCAAGCTCGGTGGATCACGAAGTTTTGGATCGAGTCGGCTTGGAGACGGCGCTCTACAAGAAGACATCGGTACCTAGTTTAGTTTGTGTTTAGATCCATTTGTAAAGATTAGAATAGTATGATATGCTCAAGTTCACAACACACACGTTTCATGTTTTGAATATTGGTTTTCGGTTTCTCCGCTTTTGGTTTAACCGATCTTGGTTTCATGAATAGATAGATCAAAACAAGTTTACATGGTTTTATGTATAGTAGATTCATTCTATATACATGCATGCTTAACTTCCTAGACAAACTTATTTGACTTACTTATTCATGTGTTTTATGTTTTGGTATTTTTAACAAAACATATTTTGGAATTAATGTCAAAAACATGGATATATATATGTTTCATGTATATAGGATTATATCCATTACATCATGCCTAAATGTTGTTTAATACCATGTTTTTGTATTTGGATGAGTTTTGGACAAAATGTATTTTCTATTCAAAATCCTAGTTTTAGAAAATACAGTTTTTGGTTTTTGGCAAAATTTCTATAACACAAAAATAGTTCAAAATGTTTGAGATTTGTGTTAAACTTTTAACACAAGTTTGTATTTCAATGAAAAATGATAAAACTATTTTTGTGGAATTTTAGAGATTTTAAGGGAATTTTTATGATTAAAAATTACATGTTTTTTTCTGACCAGAACTACCTCTGCCAGGCTAGGTCGGTCGACCGGACGGTCGCCCGTACCAATTAGCCGGTCGACCGTAGCGGTCGACCGACGTGCACGGATACGTGCACGCTGGCTTACCCATAAGCCGGTCGACCGCACGGTCGACCGACTGAGAGCAGGTTGCTCTCTGTATCTGGTTCGGTCGGCCGGGCGGTCGACCGGTAGCTGCCAGCGGTCAAATATGACCGTTGGACGGTCGACCGACCGGTCGACCGGTAGTTCATTTTTGGCAGGATCTGCTGCCAACGGCTATATTTTTCTAGGGGCTATAAATACCCCATTTGTGACCAGTTTTCACTAAGAATTTTTGGACGAATTTTCTGAGCTTTCTCTAGTGTTTTCACAGCAATCAAAAGAAGTTTTTGGGCTTTAATTGAACAATCTATTTGGTGTTTTTGCTAGGGTTTGGAAAATCAAAGAAAAGGGTTTTTGGAAAAGTGTTTGATTAAACTTCTTCATCTTGGTTTCTAGTTTTCCCAAGGATTTTCTTTGAGTTTTTTATTTCCATTACTTTGGTTTTCTCCACACTTGAGCTACATCTACTATCTTACTCTATAGGATCTTTGTGTGGGAAAAGAGATTGTTTGTGGTCTTTTGATCACCAAGTTGTAAACCCAATCTTTGCTTGGCTTTGTGCCTTTCCCTCATTGTGTTGAGGAGGTTGTGCATTTGGGTTGTATCCCTCAAGGTGTGAGGTGATCCTTGTATTGCTTTGTGCTAATCCCTCAAGTTGTGAGGTGATTGTTTGTTGGCTTGGTGTTGTGCCTCAAGGAGGAGGTTGTGTTTGTAAGGAGAGGAGTTGGGTACTCCTTGTAATTGTTATTGCCCCAAATCCTCGGTGGAGGTTCCCTTTGTGGGAGTCCTTTGTGGACAAGCTAGTGGACTTGAAATCCTTCTGTGTGAAGGCGGGGATGTAGAGCTGGGTGCTCGAACCTCGAAACATATCTTTTTGTTTGCGCTTGATCCCTTGACTCTTACTCTCTCTCTCTACTTTGTGCCTTGCATCATCTCATAATTATCATTCATATTTATATGTTTGGCTTGTGTGTGTGCTTCTCTAGTTGGTTGCATTTGTGTAATTGCAATTAGTTTTTAAATTCCGCATTAAGTTCATTAGATTAGCATTATCACCTATTCACCCCCCTCTAGGTGATTTCAATTGGTATCAGAGCCTACGCTCCTGATATTTAGGTTTAACCACCTAGGAGTGAGATCTTGGTTTGCTAATCTTCATTTGCATTCTCATTTGCACACATTTAGTTTGCACTCATGGATAGCCCTCCTATGTTTGATTTTTCTAGACATGATATTTGGAAGGCCAAGATGAGTTGTCATTTAAAAAGCCTAGGACATCTAGTTTATCAAGGCACTACTCAAGAATCCTACCCTAATGCTAGCAAGCATAAAAAGGCAAATGCATTAGCACTTAAGACACTTAGAGCATCTCTTAATGAAAATCTTTTTCATGTGTTTGCTCATTATGATTCGGCTTTTGCAGTTTGGAGCATATTGACTTCTCCCGAGCTACCAAGGATTATCAACAAGTTGAGGAGATCTAGGAGAGACAAGTCGACGAGCATTGCCTCATGGTCCAAGGGAAAGACTCCCTTGAGGTACAATCGGATTCTCAACTAGATGATAGCTCTAGTTCATATTGCTATGGGTGTTTTGAAGTTCAAAATTTAAATGTAGAACTTGCCTCTAAGCTTGAAAATTTTGTGGAAAAACATGACCTTTTGAAAAAGAAACATTTTGAATTAAAAGAAGAAATGAAGGATTTGTGCTCAACTTTTGAATTGGTTTTGCAAGAGAAGGAAGAGATTACTAGTGAACGTGACTCACTAAGATCTCAACTAGACCTTGCCCTAAAAGAGATTGATGTTTTGAAAAGCAAAAATGATTGTGATGATGTTGTGAAAAACAATGAGGTTTTATCTTCTAAATTAGATTTTGTTTTAAAAGATAACCTTTCATTGAAAAATGAAATTGATTTCATTACAAAAGAATTGGATTTGTTTTAAAGAAAAATGATTCTTTGAAAATTGAATTGTCTTCACATGTTTGCCATGCTAGTGTAGCTTCACCTAGCACATCTTTTGCATGCTCCACTTTATCTTCTAGTATTGAAAATGACATAAATGTTTTGAAGAAAAGTGTAGATTGTTTGGGCTCCACTTTGAGCCAATGTACTTTAAATCATACACGTTTGAAAACCTTGGTTCGAAAGAAACAAGTTCCATCCTTGCATGCACACCCATCACGGCATACACATGCTTCCCACGGTCACCACCATCACATGTATGCTCATGTGTACACTTGTACACATTGTGGTCGTAAGGGCCACCTTGCTAGATTTTGCTATGATCGTTTACATGTTGAAAATTTAGCAAACAATCTTGTTTGGGTTAGGAAAGATACTAACCCCTATGGACCCAAAAGAAAATGGGTACCAAAGACCACCCCTTTGATTTTTGATGTAGGAGTGGGCTCTCGCATAACGTGAGAGTTTTGGTGCCTTGAAGTGGATGCGTTCCGTGCTTAAAGAAAACAATTTGGATGCATCACTTTCAAGGGGAGTTTGGTGGAAAGAATCACCATTGGTTTGGAGAACTAGAGAGGTGCCTTCATCGGTTTTGGTATCAATCTCTAACTCCCGTTTATATTTGCATGCTTTTCATGTTCATCATTTTCATAACATGTCTTGGTTTATGGTTTATTATGTTTATGCTATGATAATTAGATTAGTGTTATACATGTTAGTTATTTGAGACACCCTTGTTTAAAATGGATCCATATCTATGTGTTCTCACCTTGTTTTTAACTAATATGTATGCTCTAGATCTAATACATATGCATACACATAATGATCATATGGATATTTATGATTTTTGTTTCGATGTTTATAGTTTATTATGTTAAATGCCATGATTCTTAGATCATTGACATGCATGTATAGCTTTTGAGATCACCCATGTTTATATGGACCCATATGTTGTGTTCTCACCATTTGTTTAGCTATTATGCACATCATAGCTCTAATAGCATGTGGATTTACATAATAATCATTTTATGTTTGTAATGATGATTTATGTCCCGTTTTATGCTACATGATTTGATTATTTGTTTAGATGTTAGTTTTTATTAAGACTAGGATTTATACTTGTACATATAGTGGGCCACAAATAAATCTTTATATACGTTTGTGCTTGAACTCTAATTTGTACCCATTAAATGTTCTAGTATAGTCTAGTTTTGATGATTCATGCATTCTAACTTGTATTCCCCATTTTGGATATGTTTTATGATATTGTGTTTTCACTTCATGTATATGTCTATTTTGTCAAACTTTAAGATATACATGTATACCCCTTGAGTCATTTGTTTTTCATGCAAACCTTTTTGTGGACTCATTATGTTTAGGATATGTATGTATACTTTAGTTTGTACATGACATACATATGCCTTGAAGTTTAAATCGTTTTGATGAGTTTCATGTTTTTAGGTAATTTCAATTGGTAATGAAAATTTAGTTCCTCATGTTTTCATGTTTTTAAGGAATTTAATATGAGCTTAATTGAATATTTTCATGATTGTGTGTTTCACATTACACTTGTTCACTCACTTTATTATGTTTCTCATGATTGTGTTTTCATGAGTATGATATGAGCTTTATGGACTTTGAGTGTTTAGTGATCATGTGATTTACATGTGTTTCATGAAAAACAATTTTGTTTTATTCCTTACTTGAAGGATTTCGTACTAGTTTAAAAGTTTTTCCATTTAACTAGTTCGTATTCTTCACTATGGTAGAGATTTTCAAACACACTTTATTTTCAAACCTATTTTTTTTGAAAACCCCTACCTTCAACGGGCGGTTGGTTGGGAGACCATGCTCATGTATGCTTTATAGTGAAAATCATTTTAAACTTGAACATGTGTTGGGAGGTTAGGAATATGAGATATACATTTGATCTTATTGTTGTTTCAATTGGTATCATTGGATTCTTTCAATTGGTATCAATATTGACTTTTCTTGTATACTCATATTTTTTTTATATGTATGCTTTCATCTCAAATAATATCAATTTCAATTGGTATTAACTTTTCATACATATATATGTGTTTTGCTTATGCTAAAGCTTGAGTTTTAATTTTTGTTTCAATTGACTAGTTTTCAATTGGTATCCATATACAAGCTTATGCATGTTTTAATTTGGTATTTCATAAAGAGGGAGAAAACTTGTATTTCATCTTTCAATTGGTATTTGATTTTCACTCTCATACTTTATGATTGAAAATTTCAATTTGGTATCACTTGTTCAAAATGAAATATATTTACAATTGGTATCAAAATTTTTGTTTAGAAATTCAAAATTTGTTATGTTTAATTTCAATTAGTATTAAGATTGTTTTCCTACAATTGGTATCTTATTTGTTTACTCATCAATTGGTATCAAGATTTTTGTTTTCAATTGATATATGAATGTTTAATGCCTCGTTTACCTTTAATTTCAATTGGTATCATATCAAGCTTGTTTTTATTACAATTGGTATGTTATTTATTTACTTATCAATTGATATCAAGATTTTTGTTTTCATTTGATATTTGTTTTCATATAAACATGTTTGACTTTGAACAAATCTCAATTAAAACAATTTGTTTCAATGCCTCATTTACCCTTATTTCAATTAGCATCATTTGACATAGGCATTCCTTAAAATTTTTATACTCATTTCAATTGATATCATTTATGTACTTCATTGACATCTTTTTATTGGTATCATGTTTTATGTCACCCCTTTATTGATTCTTTGTCTTGAACAAAAAGGGGGAGAAGCATTTGTTTTTACTTTTACCCCTTTGTTGATGATTGACAAAAAGGGGGAGAAGAATTTGAGTTTGTAGTTTATATGCATGTTTATGTATGCATGTTTTATGCATGTTTATGTATGCACGTTTTATGTTTTTATTAAAGTTCAATAGGTATCAAGAGCTTCTTGTTTTATGTTTTTATGTTTGGTTTAAAGTTCAATTTGGTATCAAAAGCATTATTTGATATGCATGTTTATTTTTGGTATCAAGAGCTTCTTTAGTTTTGTTTTGCAAATTGGTATCAAGAGCTTGTTTTGAACATGTATTTGTTTTATTTAATTGGTATCAAGAGAGCATGTTTTTACTTGGTATCAAGAGCATTATGTTTTAGAAAAAGGATTTATGTTCATGCATCAAGATAAACATAATAGATATGTGTTTCATGCTTGTTTATGAGCCTTCATTGCATATTTATTTGCTCGTTTATTGCTATGCATGAGTTAAGGGGGAGCTTCCTTGAAGCTTAACTTTAATCATGCATATATAACTCCATGAGTTTTGTCATCATCAAAAAGGGGGAGATTGTTGGCCCAGAGGCCTTCCACTCTAGTTTTGATGATGATTAACTCATGTAGTTATGTGTACTAATAATCTTGTGATTTTAGTTTCAGATTATTAATCAAGATGTTAGTAGGTGATTAGCTTCAACAAAGATGGTTTGGAAGCTTTCACATAGTGATTCAAGAGCCCGAGCAACAAGATCATAAATAGCACTCATCGGAGTCAAGCTCGGTGGATCACGAAGTTTTGGATCGAGTCGGCTTGGAGACGGCGCTCTACAAGAAGACATCGGTACCTAGTTTAGTTTGTGTTTAGATCCATTTGTAAAGATTAGAATAGTATGATATGCTCAAGTTCACAACACACACGTTTCATGTTTTGAATATTGGTTTTCGGTTTCTCCGCTTTTGGTTTAACCGATCTTGGTTTCATGAATAGATAGATCAAAACAAGTTTACATGGTTTTATGTATAGTAGATTCATTCTATATACATGCATGCTTAACTTCCTAGACAAACTTATTTTGACTTACTTATTCATGTGTTTTATGTTTTGGTATTTTTAACAAAACATATTTGGAATTAATGTCAAAAACATGGATATATATATGTTTCATGTATATAGGATTATATCCATATACATCATGCCTAAATGTTGTTTAATACCATGTTTTTGTATTTGGATGAGTTTTGGACAAAATGTATTTTCTATTCAAAATCCTAGTTTTAGAAAATACAGTTTTTGTTTTTGGCAAAATTTCTATAACACAAAAATAGTTCAAAATGTTTGAGATTTGTGTTAAACTTTTAACACAAGTTTGTATTTCAATGAAAAATGATAAAACTATTTTTGTGAAATTTTAAAGATTTTAAGGGAATTTTTATGATTAAAAATTACATGTTTTTTTCTGACCAGAACTGCCTCTGCCAGGCTAGGTCGGTCGACCGGACGGTCGCCCGTACCAATTAGCCGGTCGACCGTAGCGGTCGACCGACGTGCACGGATACGTGCACGTTGGCTTACCCATAAGCCGGTCGACCGACTGAGAGCAGGTTGCTCTCTGTATCTGGTCCGGTCGGCCGGGCGGTCGACCGGTAGCTGCCAGCGGTCAAATATGACCGTTGGACGGTCGACCGACGGTCGACCGGTAGTTCATTTTTGGCAGGATTGCTGCCAACGGCTATATTTTTCTAGGGGCTATAAATACCCCATTTGTGACCAGTTTTCACTAAGAATTTTGGACGAATTTTCTGAGCTTTCTCTAGTGTTTTCACAGCAATCAAAAGAAGTTTTTGGGCTTTAATTGAACAATCTATTTGGTGTTTTTGCTAGGGTTTGGAAAATCAAAGAAAAGGGTTTTTGGGAAAAGTGTTTGATTAAACTTCTTCATCTTGGTTTCTAGTTTTCCCAAGGATTTTCTTTGAGTTTTTGATTTCCATTCCTTGGTTTTCTCCACACTTGAGCTACATCTACTATCTTACTCTATAGGATCTTTGTGTGGGAAAAGAGATTGTTTGTGGTCTTTTGATCACCAAGTTGTAAACCCAATCTTTGCTTGGCTTTGTGCCTTTCCCTCATTGTGTTGAGGAGGTTGTGCATTTGGGTTGTATCCCTCAAGGTGTGAGGTGATCCTTGTATTGCTTTGTGCTAATCCCTTAAGTTGTGAGGTGATATTTGTTGGCTTGGTGTTGTGCCTCAAGGAGGAGGTTGTGTTGTAAGGAGAGGAGTTGGGTACTCCTTGTAATTGTTATTGCCCCAAATCCTCGGGGAGGTTCCCTTTATGGGAGTCCTTTGTGGACAAGCTAGTGGACTTGAAATCCTTTTGTGTGAAGGCGGGGATGTAGAGCTGGGTGCTCGAACCTCGAAATATATCTTGTTGTT